>WSFP011246856.1:0-57623 GCA_009831015.1 Picea engelmannii
AAACTTCCTCCATCCAATGCAAGATAACCTGTGGGGTGTACAACCTAGGGTGTGGGGTTTATACCCATCTTTGTGCTACCATGACCAAATTTGTCAAAAATCAAGACCATATATCCATCGTCCAAGGTCCTGTAGATGTGAGAGACCATGTCTAAATGTGTCAAGTCACTGTGTGACTCACTTCTTTGCATCACATGTGTCATATCCTAAAATAAAGGCACAACATCTTGAGTGAAATCCTGGGGCATCCTTCAAAGAACCATGTGGAGCATCCATATAAAAATAGAATATGAACTCAAGTAAACCAATGTTCAAAAAATATACTAGCCCTTAAATCATGCAAAGTAAGTTGTCACTTAAGATATAAGCCACATGAACAATTCACTTCAATATCCCCTTCAAATATCACACCAAATCATGACTTTATGTAAGTTGGCAAGTTTGAATATGGGAGGGCCTTCATCAAACCCTATTAGGTGTGCCAACCAAAACAATGAAAGAAAAGACCCAGGTAGAGGGATATGTCATGAGGGAAACAATGAAAGAAAATAACCTTGAAGAGTAAGTATGATAGTGGTATGTGTTAGGCTTACTTCATGGCTTATGGTGTCATTGAATCCATTTATATGAGCGTCTTTATGGAGTGTGCTTTCTCTTGAGTTACCACTTTATAAGCATTACACTTTTTTGAACCCCTTTATCTTCCTTTTATTTTCCCTCTTATCATATTTGTGAGTCCCCTTTCATAAGGTTTCAAGCTATAACATCATTGCTTAGGACCAGGGCGAATGCGGAAAGGATAGAGCTCAAGTTTGGACTAGATTTTGAGGGTCCTTTGCTATCATTCCTTTCTTTCTTTAGCATCATTCCTTTCTTTCTTTAGCATCATTCTTTTATTATTTTAGTAGCAGTTGAAATCAACCGCTAGGCCTTCAACCCCTCTTCTCATGAGAGAATGGACCATGACCCATTATTGAAGTTTAGTACACTGTGACAAGCTCCAAGATGCAAAGTGTTAAATATGGTGGGAAACATAACGTTACCCTTGTGAGGGCCATCCAGTAGTACCCCTTTTCCCTGACGGTGACAACATTAGACTTAGGCACAAATTTTGGCCACCAAGGCGAAACAAGGAAACAAACACAAATTCTTGAACCAATGATCCATTATCCAACTTCAATCGATGATCCTCATCCAGATGCCTAGTAAATTAAGCACAAAACTTCGCATGAAATAAGGACTAACATGCCTCATGGTGACGTCGGCTTACCATCTCCCATAAACCAATTTGATAGGATGTGATGCGCTTGGTTGATCTGTAGTAGAAAAGGAAATAAGAGGGGAGTTGTTGGGTTGTTATTTGTGGACATGTTGATAATCATCATGGTCGGGATCATTGTCTCCATTGCGGGCCATGAGACATGATCTCCTCTAGTTATGCCTAGGCATGGGGGATAACTTTGATGTCATGTTCCCAAGAGTAGGCCAATAGGCAGTGACTTAGTAGTCTATGTGTTCCCGTAGACTATAGTCAGGCACAAATAGGGAACAAGATGGAGAAATAAGGGTGATTTGGTGGCTAAACGATGAATTAAGCCAAAAAGCTTAGGAAAAGTCACTTAAGCCTAAGTCAACGAAGAATTAGAATGAAAAGGTGTTAAAGGGGGACTTAAATAATTTATTATTCACCTTAGGAGGAAAAACACCTAGCTTAAGTGAGGCCAATGGTGAATTAGATCGGGAAGGGTATAAAGGGAGGAATTTGACCTAATTCCTCATTATGCATTGTTATGATTTGAAGTTAAGAGTTCCCAGAGGAGGAAGAGATTCAACTTCTACTGTTTTGTGGATTTTTGGAGGAAACCACCACCATTGATTGGTTTCAGTGTTGAGAGACACACCCTAGCCCATCGGAGATACCATCCAGGTATTTCACTGTGATATTCAAGAGCATCTAGTTACAGTGTGCGCAGCTCAGCCAGTGAGGGCGCAAGTAAGATTGAGGATTTGTGGAGCTGCACGAGGGCAGAGTTCAAATTGAAGTTTCCTTCTGACCTAGTTGAGATCCAGCCAGGGCACTTAGATTGAACTACTTTCCATCAGATTTCGACGGTGGAATCCTTCAGAGCGCATCATCCAGGCATTAGGGCAAAGCTCTTTTGGACGGACATTTGGGGTTGCAGGCGGAGCATCAGAGAAGATCTGGGGAAACCCTTTCGACCCAGTTCTACATTTTGCGAGGCGATCGTTTCGAGTCCTATAGCAGTTGATTCCGTTGGTGGAATAATTTGGGGCGCATCCAAGGTCCCAAGAGGCATGCAAACCCCCCAGGGGTCAAGATCCAGTGCGTTAGAGATCAGATCCGTCTTCTGGCACTCATCAATATCATTCTAGAGGCTTGGGCGCTTCTATTGGGACATATTCCAGCTCATTCTGATGGGTATAACCTTCCGGACGAGTTTCCAGCTTGTAGCGGTTACCGTATTTCTCCGGGATCGCCTATTTTTGTTGATCTATCCGTGCATGCATCGGATCTGCTTTCATATTCTGATCACAGGTATTTTTATGTTATTTGCTTATATTCCTGTGACGATCCATGTGATCTAACTAGCAACTTTATTCTATATTTCCAGTATATCATTGTATTTCCATGCTTTAGTCTCATAATACATATTATTGAGCAGTTGATGTTCTTTATTTCTGCATGCATCATCTATATATTGTTTAAACCATAATATACAACATGCACATGCAATAACCATAAACATCTCAAGCACACAACTGAAATGCATCCAGAAACCCCTAGAGTATCATATTTACAGATAAAACGCATTTAGAAACCCCTAGTGTATCAGATGTGCGAGATAGAACACTAGATCCGTAGTAAATATCATGATCAACGGGATTATGGATATTTCAATGGTACCAGAGCTTTAGTCCTGCCAGCTTGTGACTAAAGACGATGAGTACAGTAGAATACCTAGATGGTTGTGAGCACGTAGGTGATGAATATGTCACTTACAACAGGCGCAAGGAAAGAAGTCTTAACTTTCCTCCTTTCCCTCCTAGTTAAGAGGAAGAGGCACAACGAGAAGCAGAGAGAAGGGAAGAGCACAAGGCTGAGTGCGAAGCAGAGAGGATGCTAGGAGACAAATATGAGAGACCAGAGGGCAGTGGTAAGCCCCCCATGGAACCAGAGGCTACCTTCATGCAGGTTATCATCGATATGTTAGCTAGTTAGCGGACCATGTCACAGTCCTTGGCTCAGGTGGCTGATAGATTGGCTATGGTGGATATTCCGGGCACCCAAGCCCCACATGCAGTATAGGGGAACTCAGGGGCAGGCAGTAGACCCGAGTCACTCACTCGCACATACACCTCTATGAGTAGCATTCCCCAACTGTTGTTTCCTGGTTTCCAGAGGGCATCCCCGGTAGCAACACAGATGTTGATAGCACAGAGACCACCCACTCATGCAGAGGACATTGTAGAGTATCGGAGGGAGTATGCAGCATTGGGCTGTGATTTCCATCAGGATATGACCTTAGTTGAGTATTGTGGACTCAGACTCAGTAACCGCCCCAGAGAACCACAAAGGGGAGGGCAGTAGTCACAGCAGTAGCAAGGGCATAACATTGATTTCATCTGAAAAGTTGGTAAACTCACCGTACTTTCTTTTGACGGGTCGCCAAATGCACTGCCAAAGCTTGGGTACATAAGCTAGACACATACTACAAGCTCAACTAGATGACCGAATCATAAGCCATCAGTTTCACTACCTTACACTTGGAGGGTGAGGCACACGAGTGGTGGTATCATGGATTGGTGACACTGGGCCACAGTCGCACCACCTCATACAGAGAGTTCATAGAGAGACTCATGGATAGATTTGATAGGAGGGATCCAAAGATCCATTTCAAAGATCTAGCCTAGTTGAGACAAACTGGCATAGCAGAGACATTCATCTCAGAGTTTCAGAGGGTAGCAGTGATAGTGACAGATATATCCGAGCCCCGAGTGATCATGTTATTCACAAAAGGGATCACAGAACCCTTGAGAGGATGGGTGAAGGCATATCGGCCTCACACCTTGCATGATGCCATTCGACGCACTAGATATTTGGCAAACTTCGTGCCAAAAACTAAACCCTTTACCAAACCCTTTGTACCACAAAGAGACAAGGATTAGAAGAATCCTCAAAGGGAATGGAAGGGCAAGCCCAAGTTGGATGATGATACAAGACAAGAGTTGATGAGGAAGAAGCTTTGCTTCTCTTGTAGAGATCCTTGGGTCCCAGGGCATAGATGCATGGGAAAGGGACAAATCCACTACATTGAAGTGGAATCAGGCAGTGAGGAGGAGGATGAGGATATTGAGGCACCAACAAACAGTGATTCAGAGACTGAGACCACTCATGAGCCAAAGAAGTAGTCGAAGAAACCTCAGATACTGGCAAGGGCACAACCCAAGGAGGAGGAAAAACCTCGTAGAGAGGTGAAAGGGGGAACCATAGACACCCTTTTAGGAGTACCCAGGTACAACAGTCTCAGGGTCAAGGGCCTTGTACAGGGGAAATGGATGACATCTTTAGTTGATGGTAAGGATACCCACAACTTCATAGATGCGTCCTTAGTAGCCAGGAGGGGGTTACGCACAGAGGAGTTTGAGGAATTCCATGTGGCAGTGGCTGATGGATACACGATTACATGTTTGGACATGATCCATAACCTAGAGGTCAAACTAGGAAACTACACCTTGACAGACACCTTCTATGTGGTTGACCTATCAGATATTGATGTCATGTTAGGGGTACAGTGGTTATATTCATTGGGGGAGATTGGTTTCAACTATCAGACGTTGACCATGAGCTTCAGAGATGTCAGTGGATCGAGAGTTGTGCTAAGAGGCATGTCTACAAGGGAACCTTGAGAAGTATTGACAAAGAGGATGGGGCAGATATTTTGTCATGGTGATGTGGCTTACGCAGCAGAGTGTTTGATCACCATGCAGAAGGATTCCAAGGGTAGTGAGCATTACCATCCACAGATTAGAGAGATTCTAGGTTAGTATGAGCCAGTATTTGGGCCGATACCACCAGGGAGACCGCCCAACATGGGTTTTGAGCACATGATTGAGTTAGAAGCAGGGGCTACACCAGTCATTACAACACCCTATAGGCACCCCAAGAAATTCAAAGACAAGATTGAGAAAGCAATCAAAGAATTGCTCATTATGGGGAACATCAGGCCCAACATGAGTCCTTTTGCATCTTCAGTCATTCTGTTACTGAAGAAGGATGGCATGTTACGGATGTGCATCGATTACAGAGCGCTCAACAAGAAAATGATCAAGAATCGATACCCCATTCCACGCATAAATGAGTTGATGGATGAGTTAATTGCGACAGTCTTCTTCACTAAGATTGATCTACGCTCAGGATACCATCATATCAGCATCAGGGAGCAAGACATTGAGAAGACAACATTCCATTGCCATTTCAGACACTTTGAGTTCTTGGGCATGCTATTTTGATTGACCAACGCACCATCCACTTTCCAATCTTGCATGAATCACATCTTTAGAAGATAGTTGAGGAAGTACCTTCTGGTATTCTTCGACGATATATTGATCTACAACAAGACATGGGATGAGCATCTAGCACATTTGGGGGAGGTCTTGGATATCATGCAGGTATAGTCATTATATGCCAAGGAATCCAAATGTGAATTTGGCATGAGAGAACTATCGTACTTGGGGCATATCATCAATGAGCAAGGAGTACATGTTCATTAGGAAAAGATCAGGGCCATTTTGGATTGGCCAACACCCAAGAACCTCACGGAACTAAAAGGATTCTTTGGGTTATGCAGTTACTACAGGCAATTCATCAAGGGCTTTTCACAGTTGGGAGCACCACTCACAAACTTGACCAAGAAGGGTGATTTTCATTGGACAGAGGAGTCACAACAGACACTCGACAAAATGAAGGAGGTTATGAGCACATGCACTGTTCTAGCCCTTCCAGACTTATAGCAGTCGTTTGTCTTAGAGTGCGACACATCAGGGGTGGGGATTGGAGCAGTTTTGATGTAGGGGGGCCACCCCATTGTGTTTGAGAGCAGGAAGCTCAACGAGTCGGAGAGGCTCTATCTGATTTACGACAAGGAAATGCTAGTGATCATGCATGCTTTAACCAAATTCAAGAAGTATCTGGTAGGCAGCAGATTTGTAGTAAAGACTGATCATAACAATCTCAAGTATTTCCTAGATCATAAAGATCTTAGCGAGAGACAACAAAAGTGGGTCTCAAAGATCCAAGCCTTTGAATTTGACATTGAGTATGTCAAGGGAAAAAGGAATATCGTAGCAGGTGCTTTGTCCAGGAGGCCAGCAGGATGTTCGATGATGGACATTTGTACAGATTGGAAATCTCATTTGTTGGTGGAGTACTCCAAAAAAAAAATTGCTTGTGAGGTGATGGATGGACAAGTGGTTGATGAGAGATATTGGGTTCTCGATGACGTCATTTTCTACAAGGACCAGATCTACTTGATTCCAGAATCTACCCTGAAGGGGAAAATTATGAAGGTGTGTCATGATTCACCTACAATAGGGCATCAAGGATACTTCAAAACATATAGGAAAATCGGGGAGAGATTCTCATGGAAGGGTCTCAAGGATGATGTGTTGAAACATATCCAGGAGTGCATGACTTGTCAGCCAAACAAGTCCGAGCAGACACACCCCGCAGGGCTGCTACAACCTCTACCCATTCCAGAGCAGAAATGGGAGATCATTTCTATAGATTTCATTATAGGCCTTCCTCGAGTGTAGGGAAGGCACTGTATATTTGTGGTGGTCGACAGACTGACCAAATTTGCACATTTCTTTGCCATACCCACAGACTACAAGGCCATACAGGTAGCATAGTTGTTTTTCAAGGAGGTATTTCGGTTGCATAGTTTACCCAAGCAGATAGTTAGTGATAGAGATGGGTGCTTCATCAGCGCGTTATGCCAGGAGCTATTCAAGTTGATAGGCACAGAGCTAGATACGAGTACCAACTACCACGCAAAGACAAATCGACAGACATAGATCGTCAACAAATGGGTGGAGGGGTATTTGAGGAACTATGTGGGGGGGTAGCAGCGCACATGGGTGAGATGGTTACACATGGGTGAGTATTGTTACAACACAACTTACCATATGTCCATTAGGATGTCACCATTCAGGGCATTGTATGGATACGATGCACCCTCCTTTGTGGGGACTGTGTTTGGGGACAGCAGAGTCTCGGGGGCCAAAGACTGGGTGGAGGAGAGTCAAAGGATTCTGCAGTTAGTGAGGGAGAACTTGCATACGGCTCAAAACCAATGGAAGATATATGCAGACTGGCACAGAGTTGAGCACAGATTTGAGGTAGGGGATTTGGTTTTTCTGCGATTACAGCCATACTGACAGTCCTCCTTGAAGAGGAGCGGAGCAAAGAAGCTGAAGCCGAAGTTTTATGGGCCATACAGAGTCATCAGGAGGATAGGCAAGGTGTCATATGAACTAGAGCTACTAGAGGGTAGCAAGATTCATAACGTCTTTCATGTCTCTTGCCTTAAAAAGGCCATGGGACAACATATTAGTATTTCAGAGGAGTTTCCACCCTTGGATGAGGAGGGCCAGTTGGAGCTAGTGCCGGAGGAGGTATTAGAGCAGAGAGAGCGCAAGTTGAGGAGCAGGGTCATAAGGGAGTGCTAGATGGAGGGGTCTTCCAGTGGAGGATGCCACATGAGAGGGAAAGCATATTTTGTAGCACCCATGATTGATGTTGCTTGAGGACAAGCAATCTCAGGAAGGGAAAACTGTGATATCCCATTCCCAAGAGTAGGCTAGCAGGGAGTGACTTAGTAGTCTATGTGTTCCCAAAGACTATAGTCAGGCACAAACACAGAAAAAGATGGAGAAATAAGGGTGATTTGGTGGCTAAACGATGAATTAAGCCAAAAATCTTAGGAAAAGTCACTTAAGCCTAAGTCAACGAAGAATTAGAATGAAAAGATGCTAAAGGGGGACTTAATTTATTGATTATTCACCTTAGGAGGAAAAGCACCTAGCTTAAGTGAGGTTAATAGTGAATTAGATCGAGAAGGGTATAAAGGGAGGAATTTGACCTAATTCCTCATTATGCATTCTTATGATTTGATGTTGAGAGTTCCCAGAGGAGGAAGAGATTCGATTTCTACTGTTTTGTGGATTTATGGAAGAAACCACCACCATTGATCGGTTTCGGTGTTGAGACATGCCCTAGCCCATCGGAGATACCATCCAAGTATTTCATCGTGATATTCAGGAGCATCCAGTTACAATGTGCGCAGCTCAGCCAGTGAGGGCACAAGTCAAATTGAGGGTTTGTGGAGTTGCATGAGGGTAGAGCTCAAATTGCAGTTTCCTTCCGACCCAGTTGAGATCCAGCCAGGGCACTTAGATTGAGCTACTTTCCATCGGATTCTGATAGTGGAATCCTTCAGAGCGCATCATCCATCCATTAGGGCGCAACTCTTTCGGACATACATTTGGGGTTGCATGCAGAGCATCAGAGAAGATCCGAGGAAACCCTTCCGACCCAGTTCTTCATTTGGCGAGGTGATCGTTTGAAGTCCTATAGCAGATGATTATGTTGTTGGAATCATTTTGGGTGTATCTAGGGTCCCAAGAGGCGCACAACCCCCCCAGGGGTTGAGATCCAGTACGTCAAAGATCAGATCTGTCTTATGACACTCATCAATATCATTTAAGAGGCCAGGGCGCTTCTATTGGGATAGATTCCAGCGCATTTTGATGGGTATAACCTTTCGGATGAGTTCCAACTTGTAGCGATTACCATATTTCTCCGGGATCGCCTATTTTTGTCGATCTATCCGTGCATGCATCAGATCTACCTTCATCTTCTTATCACGGGTATTTTTATGTTATTTGATTGTATTCCAGTGACAATCCATGCGATCTAACTGACAACTATATTCTATATTTCCATTATATCATTGTATTTCCATGCTTGAGTCTCATAATACATATTATTGGGCGGTTGATGTTCTTTATTTCTGCATGCATCATCTATATATTGTTTAAATCATAATATACAACAGGCACATGCAATCACCATAAACATCTTAAGCACACAACGGAAACGCATCCAGAAACCCCTAGAGTATCAGATATGTAGATAAAACACATTCAGAAACCCCTAGTGTATCAGATCTGCGAGACAGAACACTAGATCCCTAATAAATATCTTGGTCAGCGGGATCAGGGATATTTCAGTAATGCCTACAACATGCAAGAAATTAGCTCTATGGTAGGAAATGTTGGTTTAACATTTGGAAGGATTGATTAAGATTTCTTAGGAAAGGGAAAATGAAGAATAGAACAATTGTGTTAGATTCATAGGAGAATGGTTTATGAGAAGGAACATTTACACCTTGGATAATATTAACTATTAAATTTAACTATTTGTCATAGTTTGGTAGAGGATAATATACTTATAGATGTATTTAGAATTAAGGAAAAATTATTTTATAGTATTTTTAGATCCACTTCTTTCTTAAGGTAGGGATCTCAAGCTTATAGGAGTAAAGGATTTAAATGGAAAAACATGCATACTTTTTTATCATCTTGTAATGAACATAAATCACAATAAATAATCTGAAAATTGCATACACAAAATGTATATCAAATATGGGCATGAAGCACAACTTCCAAAAGTATAATAATAATGAGTTATAAAAAGCTCCATAGATATTAGGGAGCAACTTTAAATAACCCAGTAAATTCAAGTACAATTATCATAATTCAATGTATGCAATAATGACTTTATTGTCCTCTTCATTTTTTTCCAAGAAAACCCAAGGGATTCTTCCCCACATTCGTGGACGGCATCCCCAAAAAACTTGTCAATTTACACTACTGCACCTAACCTAGGGGGATTCAAACCAAGCACTTATCGACACAAAACTGGCTAGAGGTCCAACAACATTGGTGACAACCAATTGAGCTAAAACCATTAGGCTATCTATTGTCCTCTTATATATAAATGTTCCCATGCATTCCTCATATAGGCCCATTATTGAGCCCCTTATACACCCCCATTAGTGTCACTACATACATTACAGTGTACCACCCTTTGAAAAGATTTGTCCTCAAAAGATTTATAGTTTTAAGGGATTTACATATCACAAAACTAAGTAATACGATCTACTCATTTGTTTCTCTCTTTCTACCATTATTAACTATCCATTCATCCATGCTATTTTTTGTCTATATCGATTCCTAATAACTTGATATCACATCATCTCTTTTCCTTTGATTCCATGCATTATTGTGACTACACCAATTTGTTTAAATTGGTCATTGATAATATCTCGTTACATAGTGGTTTCTCGATGACACATTCCATTATTGTCATTGATTCTACATCTTCTCCCTTGGAAGTTTGATGTGCATCATTTTTTCTTAAATTAACTTGGTAATGAGGATGTCAATATGGTTGCATTATTGTAGACTTTTGTTTTTGCCTTCTTACTTATCTTCAATATTTTCTTTTGTCTTATGAACTCGTTCCATCTTTTGTGTTGTTCTTTTTTTGGATAATATCATTGAACATTTTATTTGAATCTTGTATTTTGGAATTTACCTCCTCAAGAAGGATATCAACTTCCCTCAATTATCTTTCAATGACCTTCTAGTAACTTTTATTCATTCTCATTTTGAAGATGAAGGATGATGCTATCCATTAGTTCCTTTTGCTGACCATCAATTTTCACTTGCATTTTTTATTTGACATATTTTTTATTTATGTCTTTTGCTACTTTCTTAGAAATTTCCTCTTCAATTATTCTAGCAGTCTATCCATCTATGATATTTAAATCTACCTCATGTAAACACCTCTTTCACATTTTTAACATTGTTGAGGTCTTCATTATGATTACATAATATTTGATTTCATCATCTTCCCTTGTCTTCTTCAATTTGCTTTCCTTTTCTTCATTTAGGTTCTTAACCTCCTTAGTAATTGTTTGTTAAGAGATTACAAATTAGAGAGTTATAATGCTTTCTGCAATTTCCTCTTTAGATTTGTTTGATTCCCTTTGAAGATATTTAAATACTTCACTTGCATGGCTTTTGTTATTTGACCATCTATCTAGGACTTCCTTTCCAAATTTGTCATTGGGAATATCTATAGACACTAATCTATCAAGAGAAATCCACCATTGATAAGCTTTCTCCCTTAGAGTTGGCCCTATGTGTCCCTTCCACATTGATTGAAGTTTGACTTATTAACATAAGTTGTATATTCTTCAATACTAGGGCCATGGGGTTCTCTTGTGAAATATACCTTTTTATCCAAAAGGAGGTTGTTCAAGAACAATAACTTCAAAAAAGGTTTTGCATTTGTCCCAAATAGTTCAAATGAATATTTTTCTCTCTTTTATATTTCAAATTCCTTTTAAATCACCTCAGTCCAACTTTCCAATTCAAATTCATACCAATTTTAAGTTGCCATACTTTTCTACATGCCTCTTTGAGAACTACTCTACTAGTCAACCTTGTACCTATTATATCTCCATAATTTATCCTACAAATTTGCTAAAATTTGGACCAGTAACAACCTGATATGTCCTTTCTTGAATGTCATCAGTCTCACTCAATTTGGATTCTCAAAGAGAACATTATGGTTGATTTACCGAGCCCTACAATTTTAGGCCTCTCTAAAAAGAGAAGCCTTGTACATGGGATATCACTATGAATTTTTCCTTAACAACTCTAAATTTATAAACATGTAATACCTTGTTATGTTCTATATTCTTTCAAATGCTGCCACTATCATTTCAGCTTGACCTCACAATTTTCAGATTTATCTAGTTTAGTGAACCTTACTAGTTTTAGTAAAGTTTCATAAACATAAAACCTCTAACTTTTAAGGACTAGAACTACAAAATTCATGCACTTATACAATTAAAATGTTCATCAAAGATATTGTCACTTATTTTGTAGTTCTCTATTAAAATATCAAATATCACTTATTTTGTAGTTCTCTATTAAAATTTACAAGTTTAACAATTATATGTACACCTTGAAGGTGCTCGACCGAGAATTGTCATGCATACACACATTGTACACAAAATGTAGGCATGGAGCGCAACTTCTAATAAATTAATAATGATGAGTTGCATATAACTACTTAGATATTTGGAGAAGAACTCCAAATAACCCAATACATTCAAGTACCATAATCACGATTCAATGTTTGTATAATGACTGTATTGACCTCTTGTATACACATGTTCTCATTCATTTCTCATGTAGGCCCATTACCAAGTTGACCTCCCATTTACATATATGATCCATTATCTTATTATATAACTCCATTAGGGTCATTAGACACATTAAACGATCAAATTTTTGTATAATGATAATTACAAAGAGATACGGGTCAACCAATACTCTAGGCAAAGTAAAAATGGATATGATATAAGCATGCCACCCTAAGTTGTTATTTGGATAATGATATTGTATTGGATGTTCATTAATCCTTCATTTTCTTTCATAGGTTGACTTCTAGTTGAGCACAAAGACAAGAATGTAAGTGTCAAACTTGTGGACTTGAAAGAAAATTTATTGGACAAAGTATTTCGGGTCTAAATGGTTGGAAATAATTACACTTGTTCTAAACACATACATAATGCTTTGACCTACACTATGTCGAGTAGTTCAATCAAATTCAAATCACTATAAGACAATTTTGTATGTAATTTGGAAATCTTGTAATAAAGATAACTTGAAAAATTGTGGATGTTATTCTATGAAAGGCTTGGGAAGAAATCGGTCATCAGGGAGTATTTAGCCTAAAATATGGTACTATTTCCTTATAGTTTCATCATGAATTAACAACTTGTTTCACTAATTATTCTTGCACACAATAACCTCATTAAGGTATTTTAATAATCTAAGTAAACTATTAAAACATTGGAAACATAACTTTATCATTATTGGATAAGGGATATGAGAAGTTAGATTAAAATGTAAAAATTTCATGCAATAACAAATTTGAAAATTTTACCTCTTTCCTAGAGGTTTCCTAGATGTAGTGCCAGTGAATTATCAGCCATAGGAATAATCTAGAATACAATTTACAGCAGCAAACAATGGACAATATTTCACTCCTTTTCAACCCCAATCAACAAGGCAATCCAAGAAATAAATGTGTACCAACAAGTTTCAATCCTCTAGGGAAATCCTATCAAGCATAAATGATAACTAAAATGTATTTTATGACAACATTAAACTTGCCCTATCTTCTTCAAGATCAATGTTAAAACCCTTAAAATTTCATCCTTAATTAATGTCAAATCAACAAGACATACAAGTGCTAGATATTACTAAATCATGAAGATAATGATAGCTAAAAATCAAATCTACAATAAGACAAATTTGGACAATGAAAAGTGTGTGTGTGTGTGTGTGTGTGTGTGTGTGTGGAGAAAGATCCTCAACCTATCCCAAGAATCTCTAAGGTGGTTGGGCTTCTCAAAGCTTATATAAGGAGGCCTTCTCATGGTGAAAGGTACATGAAGAAATAGAGAGATACCAAACTTATGATCTCATAAGGAATGTATCAGTGAAGCATAAGGCATTATGTTGGTGGATCCTGTGAGCAAAAAGTTTGGACAAAGAGAGCTTGGTGAAGTTGTTGCATCTACATCTATGGTTGTAAATACTTTTCTTTGTTTTCACTAATATATGTGTGCTTGGCCTGATTCCTTCAAGTTTATGTGTATTTCTCATAGACTTGTCTCTATTAGATAGATCTGGTTTCAAGCTAATCTTAGTAGAATAGGAAGTTTGTTTTGTCTTTGTTTGTTTTGCATGACTTATCGAGGAGCTTGGGGATCAAAGCTCAACTCGAACTGTGCGAGGAAGAACATCGTTAAAAAGATACACCTTTCTTCCTCTTCTCTATACATTAGTTTAGCTAGGTTTAAAAGGATGTCAGTGTCCAACGTTAGCACCCTTTTTGTCTTGGTCTTAGGATTCTAGAGCCCAAGAGGGAATCCACTTGTCCGTGGGGCGATTCTCCTATAACAAAAATTCATGACTCCACTGGGGAATGACTCCTTTTTTCTTTCCTTGGTTTGTCCCTATCCTTTTTACCACCTTTCAGATCACTTTTACTGATTGTTCATCATCCACTGACTTTCTCCTATCTTTACCTGCAATTTCACCAATTTTTATGCATTTTGGGTGAGTTTTTTTGCATTTTCTGGTTGTTTTTCTGAGGTTCTGGGAGGACTAGCACCCTTCCTAGGCCATACCAGAGTGTTGATCTTTGGCCAGCGCTCCCCTACAGTTCATTAGGGAGCGCTGCAATGCTCTGTCCCCTTGAGACAGGGAGAGCTAGTCTCTTTTTCGAGTGTTTTTTCCTTCTTCTGCTCAGTGTTTTGTAGCCTGTTTTGTGAAGTTGTTTGGATTGGTTTTTTATGCTTATCACCCCTTATTGTCTTGCTTGGAGCTTGAAATATTTTTCAGAAATGTGAAATTGCCTCTTCTAGATTCTTGTTTTGTCGGATAAATTTTGAGTGATTTCTCTTTTTCTTTCTTTCTTTCTTTCATGGATGCTTCTCTGCATGTTCTTGTACTCCTTGAGTGCTTGTTGGTTGTCAAATCCTCGATTGAGTTCTTGTTAGAACAGGTTATCTCTTACTTGTGTTCTTTCATAACTCACTGCCTTGAGTGCATGCTTTGTTTGTAGCCTTTTGCTTCGTGTCTTTTGCATCTACATTTGACTCTTTCTTCTAATTGAAAGTTGTAGAGCATTAAAGGATTTGTATTTAATTTCTTTATACATTCGAATCAAACAAAGAATATCAATGCATTCTTGTTTTTGGGTAGTGAAACTAGTTTGCATTTTAAGTAGCGAAATTGCATAGTTTTTGGCATTTTGGGACATTGTGCATCAGGAATGATAAAAGTTTTCTCCTTCTCGTAATATAGCTTTCATCGAAGAGAAATGTTTTCATTCTCATTTCTTTGCATGGTTTAGAGTCGGTCAAAACATCATTTAGTCCATGCCATTTTCCTCTTGAGTAAATAAGAGCCATTAAAATCAACGCTAAGCTAAAATTTATTAGAAAATTTTACATTTTCTAGTAGCAAACCTATATTAGCTTAAGGTGTAGGGATTTGGAATAGGTTGAAAGGATAACTTTCCAAAGTTGTCAAACAAACTTACCATCTTGCGATAGGGAGAGAAAATCCAAGTGTCGTATAAGTTTTTTGGGATCCCCCTCTCACACAGGGGTTACGCACGAGGTCACGTTCGAGAGAGTTATGGATATTATCCCTTTGTGGTTCAACCATTCGTAGTATTCAGATCGTATATTGGGGGTTCTTCTTGAGGCTCAGATGTCTTCATTTGGTCTCGGTGCTTCATGAATTCTGAATCCGTTTGGGGTCCTCTAGAGTTCTACCGGTCCACTTGTCCTCAGTTCTCTTGAAGGATTTCAGACTTGTTATCCTGCCCATACATTCGGACTGGACTGTCGACTGTACCCGCCCAGGGGCTGACTGTGAGTTGGTGACCTTAGTAGCTATAATCTTCAGGGTCTTACACAAAGTGGCGGTGAAGGGAAGTCTCATTGTACCTGGAACAGACGTTGGTCAAACTCACTCGAGCTCCTTGGATGGTAAATCCACAATTATTGTGTGGATGCTTGCACCAAGGTGTAGGTGCATTAAGCAAGTCGCCATCGTAACTGTTCCACCCGTTGTATCCCATCCCCTTCCTATTTTGATCTCGCGACGTTGGATTTCATCACCTACTAGTGGTTTCATTATGGGAAGTTTTGTTTGATTGTTTGCTTCCTATATTTTTAGCGTGTGTTGTTTATTTTCCCTAACAGACTCTAGGTTGGATCTTTGTTTAATGGTGTCATTTCCCAAAACCACCAATGGAGCAACCCCTTCTCCGGGAGAACCTTTTGTTTTTCCTTCTTATGGAAACGTTGGTCCTCCTTACATCGCTACTTTGAGCCTTCCAAGTCTCACAATTGGGTTATCGATATGGTTGTTTTCCACTCTGATAACCTCGAATGCAGCAAGTGCTTCAGATGTAAGCACACCACCCACATGTCAACCTCATGTTGACCTTTCTCCTTCTTCACCCATCAAGTCTCCTTCCATTTATCCTTCTTCACCTAGTGAAAGCTCTAAAGCAAGTAGCTAGGTTGATAAGAAGAAGAAGAAACAGAAAGAGAAGAAGAAGAAAAATCAGAAAGGGAGCAAGCCTCCAACTACATCCGATGTTGGATCCAAGCAACCAGATATTGTTAATCGTACTACGAGTGTTGGTGAGGTCAATAAGACTACAACAAAGAATCTGAAACCCAATTTCCCTTGCAGTCTTTGTAAGGGTGACCACTTTCTAAGGGATTGCCCTGGTATTCCCAAGGTCTCAGAAATATGGTCCTCCACGTCATCAATCCCTGCTGGACATGCCAGTGACACCCCAACAACTAGTGACGTTAAGATTGGTAAGAAGAATACAATTGTCAAATTTCCTTTCATGTTATGTAAAGGTGATCATTACTCTCACCTTTGTCCTTGTATGGACGAGGCTTCTTCTCTTTTGGAAAAGCTTCAACTTCCAACTGGCTATCGCAAGATTTCCCCCAACCCATCATTAATTGTTGGACCGGTCAATCTGATTCCATTCTCGGTTAGTCTGGTTGATCAGGTGGTCAATCTAGTTTCATCCTCAGTTGAACCACTACCCGAAGTAGTTGATCCAATTCCTTAATCGATCAGCCCCACTTTTCATCTGAAAAGTGAAAACCAAGTGACTGATCCAGTCCCGTCATTGGTCAGTCCAACCCTTCATCTGAAGAATATCGGCGTGGTCAATCCCACTCCTCCTCTAATGAGTGCCAATGTGGTTGCTCCGGTCCTTTTATCGATCAGTCTGGTTGATCATGTCATCAATCTGGTCACGTCCCTAGTTGAACCAGTGGACAAAGTGGTTGATTCGATCCCATCTTCGGTCAATCCCGCTCTCCCTTTAGAGAGTGCAACCCAAGCGATCGATCTGTTTCCACCTTTTGACCCCATTCTCCCCTTGGAGAATGAAACCCAAGTGGTCGATTTGATGTCGTTATCAATCAATCCTACTCTCCCGCTAGAGAGTAAACTCGATTATGCCCACGTTTTTCTCGTTGATACAAAATCTACTATGCTGCGGGGCATTCCTCCTTCTCCCGCGAAACCCCCTCTAAGTAATGAGGCCATCCTTTTTTATTGGGGTGTGCTAACTGGACCTCGTCTTCCCTCTCACATTCCTTTCAATATTGTAGTACAGGTTTGTGGTCGGGACGTTCCTCATGCGTTGATAGATGAAGGTTCATTTGTTAGTATTTTGTCCTCTATTGTTTGGCAAGCTTTGGGTTATCCTCAACTTGTTCTAGTTACCCAGACTTTATTCACTTTTAACAGAAGAACCAGTCACCCTTTAGGGATCCTTCCCCAGTTTCTCGTAACTTTGGGAGGGAAAATTGTCTTTATTGATGTTATGGTAGTCCAGGACCCCTTGGATTTTGATTTACTCCTTGGGCGCGATTATGTCTATGCCATGAAAGCTATTGTGTCCACTCTTTTTCCTATGATATATTTCTCGCACGATGGAAGAATGGTGACTATTGATCAACTTTCATGCGTCGGTCCTGACTTGATTACCACCCCAATGACCTCCCTAAACAGCTCTTATATGAAGCCAGTATCACCCCTGCCGCAGGTCAATTATGTGGCATTATCTCCCATGCCTTCAGCTACCGATGAAGATGCGCCTCTCATTGTAAGCTCAGCCTTTTGTGACCTAGATCTGGTAGTTGAAATGGTGATCTATTTGATAGGGCTATTAGAGCCAGATCTCCCTACCCTTATCCAGTTCGTCGACATGTATTCCTTCCAGAGTGCTTCTCTTCCATCTAGTGAAGATCTCTTGAAAGCCATGATTGACGTTTTTCACTTGACATGTATTCCTTCCAGAGAATTATCCTCTTGGAAGCCATGATCAAGAAGAGGTCACGAGCATACTTTTCCTCTCTGTGGCAAGCTCGTTTAAAAATGAAACAGAAGTCACGAGCATAGTTTTCCTCTCTATGGAAAGCTCATTAAAAAATGAAACAGACATCTGGGGATTGAACCCGGAACCTTGAGCATAATTCTTTTCCAGTGTCAAGCTTGTTAAAAAAATGAAACAATTACCTCTCTCATCCAGTTGAGTCTTTTCACTAGATCTCGTAGATATCAAGTCGAGTCTTTTGCTAGATCTCGTAGATGTTGATTCGAGACTTTCGTTAGGTCTCCTATTCGAACCTTCATTTCATCCACCTGTATCTTTTTTCTCCATTTAGTACAGAAATTGGTGACAACCTCAAAGTCGGTGAATGAATTGAAGCTTGTGGGGCATGTCTCCAGCCTTTGATTATCATTCTGAATCTAAGCCGCTAGATTTTCAAGTTGGGGGCAGAGTACCAACCATCCATGGGTATCCCTACCTTTGGAAATTATGTTGGGAATTTGCAAGCATACATTTAATTTTGTTTCAAGCTTGTGTAAAAATGAAACCAATACCGAGCTTAGTTTTTGTTCTTTCTCGTGCTTGCAAATACATGAGAATGTAACCGAGTAGAATTTTATCAGTTTTTCAGACTCGTAAAGGTTATACGAAAAAGGAACCCCTGGAGTCTCCTTTAATTTATTTTCAGACTCTCAAAACATGAAAAGATTATCGAGTGATCTTGTTTCCTTTCACACTCGTTAAAAGGTTTGAAAGGGCATATTTCAAGTGATAATTTATCTCTTTTTTGGCCTCGCGAGACTAACATTACGAAAAAGGACAACCCTGAAGTCGTCTTTAAGTTCTTTTCAGACTCTCTAAACATGAAAAATCACTGATTTTACCTTCTATGGACTCGTTAAATAATCATACATTGAAGGGCCCATATGGGACCGAACCTTTACTTCTTCCAGTTCGTTAAACAAAAGAAGAGGGACTTACCGAAGGTGAGTTATATCGAGAATGTGTTACCCTCCTCAAGCTCATTAAATAAAAAAGAGGTACTCATCTATCTGGATGGGGGAAAATTTTGAACGAAGCAAGCCAAGCAGTTTTTTAGAACATTACCAATAACTCTTAGAATCGCCCTTGAACACGACATTGTCTTTGCATGCATTTTTATCTATTGAACCAATCCTCTAAGTTTCTTTACTCCTTTGGGTCACCCGACGAAAGTCACAGTATCCACTGCATCATCAAGTTCTGGTCCATGTCATGTTTCTGTTGTTGTGCCTCAGTGTTCAAGGGAAGTATCTACCTCGAGAGTCAACCATCACAAATATTCTGTTTCAAACACCTGTGTCAGTCCATGTTCATTTGATCTACCAAATTACATCTTTGTGTCTATTTCATGTCATTGATGGGGGATACATCAAGGACCTCCTACAACAAGTCTATTCTTGTCGACTTCAACACATTACCCAGGAACTAGACCTAAAAACCAGTTAGTGCCTTGGGACCGACATGCCTCAATGGAAGGCCTCCTCGCTTCCGACAGTGGGTTCACATCATTGAAATCTGATTGAATGATTCCACGAATGTTCGAATTCAGCTCATTTATTCAGATTCACTGGAATGTACTAGGGTACCTTGGAAGCGCTGGCCTGTTTGAGGGAATCTTTGTATGTTGAGGAAAATCAGGGAAAAATCCCCCTCATCTCTGGAGTTAGTTGGATTTGAATCTGAGGTCAAGGCTAGATCTTAGGGAGGATCGACGACTGATGGAGAAAGATCCTCAACATATCCCAAGAATCTCTAAGGTGGTTGGGCCTCTCCAAGCTTATATAAGGAGGCCTTCTCATGGTGAAAGGTACATGAAGAAATAGAGAGATACCAAACTTATGATCTCACAAGGAAGGTATGCATAAGGCATTATGTTGGTGGATCATTTAAGCAAAGGGTTTGGACAAAGAAAGCTTGGTGAAGTTGTTGCATCTACATCTATGGTTGTAAGTACCTTGCTTTGTTTTCACTAATATATATGTGCTTCGCATGTTTCCTTCAAGTTTATGTGTATTTCTCATGGACTTGTTCCTTTTGGATAGATCTAGTGTGAAGCTAATCAAGGTAGAATAGGAAATATGTTTTGTCTTTGTTGTTCATTGGATTGTAGGGTTTGTTGAAGAGCTTGGAGATCAAGATCAACCCAGATCGAGCAAGGACAAACTTCATAAAAGGTATTCATACCTTCTTCCCTTTCTTCTTTGATTAGTTTAACTTCTTCTAAAGGGATGTCAGTGACCAACATTAGCACCTTTCTGTCTTGGTCTTAGGAGTCTAGTATCCAAGAGGAAATCCACTTGTCCACAGGGGGATTCTCCTGTAACAGAAATTTCTTGGATGTAATTTTGATGTGTAACACTTATGGATGGAATTTTCTTGGTCACTTAGGGTTTGATCTTGCATATATTTGGAATTGGTAAGTAAAATCTACACTTATTGTCTAAAATTATTGCTTCTTCCATAATTGTTAGTGGTTGAACCCTTGGAGGAGTATAAGGGAATACACCCTCCCTAAGATTCATTTATTTACTTGTGAAAGGTCATTAATTTCAAGGTTTCTTGGAGAACTACAAGGGTGTACACCCTCCAAGTTCACATTTGCTTGTTCCACAAACCCTAGGGAGTAAAAGGGTCGACACACCTAGGTTCTTTGTGGATCAATCTCATACATCCAAGGTCATATTGTTGCATAAGGTTTTGCTAAAAGAAGTAAAAGGGCTTACACCCTCTTAGCATTTCCAAGTGAGCCTAGCTTGCCTTGGGGAGTAAAAGAATTTACATCATTGAGGACTTAGCCTAGTCATTACATTATTTGACTCCACAACCCAATAGTAAGGCACTAATCATTTTCAATTCGCATTGGAGAAATAAAATTGTTGCATTGGGATACGTGAAAAAAACTAAGGAATCAAATTGTTCAAATTGCTTTATTTCCTTTATGTTCTAGGATTTCTATTGCCCCATAGGGCATCTCAATTGGCTAAGTGTTTCTTGATGTTGTAATAAACTTACATCTTCAGTCATTAGGGCTTTAGAAACTCTAGTCTTTTGATTTCCAATAACTCTCAATTCAACTGTTGAAATTTACTAAGTTTTTGCCCACATAATATAGTGATCACAACGCATCTTTTTAGACTTTTGGCAAATTTTGATGGTTGCATCTCGTGATCAAAATAACTCATTTGTTACAATCATAAGGCTGATTTTTATCTCTGCAGTAAGTATTTACTACAACCTTTCATTTTGTGCTAGTATCTTGCTCCTTTAATCTTGACTTGTACTAGTGTTTTGTTAGTTTATCTATTGCATCATTTACTTGATTTCTAGTACTTCTTTTAGTAGCTAATTCGGCCATTTCATTTATGATATATACTGCTACTAACTGTTGAAATTAAGAACATCAATCCTAACTTTCTTGTCCATCATATATTTAGGCTTGTATCTTTGTTTCTCTTGTGTCTCAGGAAAGTATAATCAACATTGATAAGGTCAACTACTTCTTGGAAACCTTGGCTACCACCAAGACCTTATTCAATCCCTTCTCTACACTCAGTAACTTGACCTATGGGGGCATCCATTCATACATCTCACTTTCCATCTCATTTCCCCCTAGGGTCACCAGGATTCCCCCCTTGAGGTGATTCTCTCATCTTTAAAGTGTCAAGAATACCTGCCTAAGGTGATAATGGGTAGGTGTTCTCTAAGTTGTCGCTATTTGGTAGTTGGGTCGGTCTTTTCCCAACCTACAACTTGTGTTATAACATTTTGGCGTTGTTGTCAGGGAGGATTTTGAATCCTCTTCTGAACCCTAACGACAATTTGGCAAGCTATCCCAAAGCCTTTCCCCTAGCTTTCCTAGTGACACAACCTAAAGGACGTTCCCTTTCCACCTTTAATGAGTTCTCCTTGAAGCCCGTCTAGAAACTTCACCTTCCTAGAACCCACCTTTCCTTGTTTCCCCCTTTCCATCCTTTGATGATCCTTGATCTCATCTGGTGACTCCATTGAGGTGTCTTTTCGATCAATGGAAATATGGCACCTTGGGATGAACCCTCATCCAAAACTTGTTATGCCTTGAGGAGGACACTTTTATAGATGGAAAAGGAAAAAGGCTTCTAATAAAGTTGTTGAGGAAATGATGAATCGTATAAAAGAGTTGTTTCAAAAATCTATTGAAGAACTAGCCCTTGAAGATGAAGAAGTGCTTGCAGGACAGATATCTGAAGAAAGTTTCCAAGAAGGTCTCGATGAAGTTCCAGACGAGGAATTTGAGGAGGATATACATGCCTTTATTCCTCCTACACATCAAGAAAAGAACATGATGAGTTCTAATCCTTTTGAAGATCTTGATGACACTTTATTCCATGACTTTGGAAGTGAAAAAATATTAAAGGATCCCTTGGATGCAACAGATCCTTTTGAAAAAAGGCAAACAAAGCACTCTACATTAAGGATCAAGCCTCGTGTGATGAAGAGGAAATGGAAGGGCGTACCCATGAAGAGAAAAAATAATCCTAATGAAGTGAAACATGTTGAGGCATCATTATCTTTGCTCCTGCCTAATGAAGTGGAGGCTTTCCAACGTGCTCTTCTCTTGTTAATAAAGTTAAAGAATCAACTAGCCTTAGTGATGAAGAATTTGAAGATTTTGTTGAACCTACCCCAGCGTATGCTCTTTCTGCACACGAAGACAAAGAGATGATCATTTTCAGTCATGTTGATGGTCTTATGAAAGAACCTTTAGATATGGTTAATGAGAATATAGTCACTTTCATACAAACTGCCAGACATATGTGGGACTTTGGTCATCTCATTTTTTATAGAGACCCCATTTACGACATTGAGGGTAGCCCTCAAGAAAAGGGGTTTGAGTTGTCACCTTCAGAGGACTACTTTCCATGTGTATATGATTCATATGTTTGGCAACTTGATGATGACATGATTACATATTTATTTAAGGATGACCGATCACAGCATTTACAGGATGATTTTCAGTCATCCCTCGGGACTTGTGATGCGTATCATTTTAGGGATGCAGACTTGTTGTATGAGGACTCTCAGCCACCTTCATCCTCAATTTTGGAAGAATACTAGGACATGGCCACTTCAAAGCAATCAGAGATTGACTCTACAAAGCAAGTCTTGTTCAAGAAACCTAGCATCCAATTATAATAACTTAAAAAATTATCCCACATTGTCCCAAATGTTTCACATAGATATTTTATTCATATTTTCTGTTGGATTAGGTTGTCATTGATGCCAATGGTTTGATTGATTGATGTCATTAATTAATGTCAAGTGATTGATTGATGTCAAAGGATTGATTGATTGATGATTGATGTAATGTAATATGTATTGTCCTTGATGAGAATGCATAGATGAAGATGGAACAATGAGTTGTCATTGATATGATGAAGATGGATCAATGAGTTGTCATTGATACATGTTGCAAAGTTGATGTATATGATGCAGTGGTGGATTGATGCAAAGATGAATCATTATAGTATTATCATGATTGATAAAGTGTACAAATGGATGAACTCCAAAGTGGTCCCCTTATGGTGAAAACCCTCACGGGAAGACGCTTGCGGTTGAGTTATCCTAGAAGTATGGTTAGAGGACCCATACTTGTATGTGGAATAATGACATGAAGATCAATGAATTTGTTGGTGAAACTATCCTATATGGATATTTATTGTCATGCCATTTAAGGTGGTATGTGGAACGTCACATAACTCCTCATGGTTTGAAATTTATGGCCTTACGAAGTTGAAGGACCCCCATATGAAGGCTTGAAACCCCCAAGGTCAAAGAAGTCAAAGTGCCTTAAAAAAAGAAGATTATTTAAATGATAAAGTGAGATGACAAAATCAAGAAGGAATTTTTAAATGATAAAGTATTGGAGAACTTCCTATTTATGGAAAGTGGTTAACCCTAAAAATAAGGAAAATAGGTTAAGTGACCTAGAAATGGGTTAAGTGACCTAGAAGTGGGTTAAATGACCTAGAAGATGAAGAGTATAAATAAGAGGCTAGGGTCTCTTGTGAAATGAACATTTTGGAAGGATATATTTTGGAGTATCAATGGAGAGATTCTTATGAGAGCATCTTTGGTGTGGATCTCTTGAGCATGATTAAAGATCTATTCTGAGAAAGAGAGCATGAGGAGGATCTCATGGATGCATCAAAGTTTCGTCAATATCGGAGATCTTGACGGCAAAAGTCTCGGAGTTTCAAAAACCCTAGTTCCTGAGGTATACGCAGGCTGTAATGGGCCAAGTCGCATACATACGTAGGTTGTATGAGGACAGGGCGCGTACAATGGATAAAATCATGGAGATTTGTGTTTGAGTTGATGACTGGCTGTTGAAGATTGCAGCAGATTCCAAATCTGCATTCTATGGGCTCAAATCTAACACTAAAATTCTGGTATGGTTACATTATTGTCTTGATGGATACTATTGCTTGTTTTGTTGTGAATGCTTAGGGCATTCTTGGTATGGCTGCTATGATGTGATTTATGCTAGCTGATGGAGTGAGAAATACTCTTGTGATTCAGTGGTGATATGATTACTATGGTATACTAGTTGCTTATGCATGATTGAGTTAGCATTCATATTGATTGGTTGTGGAGCATGAGTAGACTATTGGAGAACTTGGATGTGTTGTCACTAGTTGTGGGTCAAATTGGACAGTGAGAGACAGAAGAGAATGTGATTGTAGGTTGCAGAGGATCTGAGTATGTGAAGCAAAGAAAAACCCTAGTTGCTCAGAAGTATACACATGTTGCATTATAGACTAACCGCGTACATACGCGGGCTGTAGTGAGCCAGGGCGCATACACACGCAGGTTGCACTACTGATAGGTCGCGTCCATGTGACAGATTTATATATGTGGAGGATTGTTGCCTCATCTCAGTTGGTGCTAAGGATGTAAGATGAGTCTTGCATTATAGAGCTAGTGCTCTTGTAGAGTTGTACTCTATTCAGTTGTTGTTGATAAACCTCGAGGATTGTAGTCCTCAATAAAAAGGAAAAGTGTACATACATCTTGTGTTCCTTGTGGTGATGACTTGTTGATGATATATTGTTGATATATGTTGTTGATATGTATTCACATCTAACAGGTTATAAATGACAACAATAAATAATGTGTTAATAGTGATTGCTAACTAATGAGTTTTGTGTAAGAAGGAAGTTTTGGTAAAAAGAGCCCCACAATCATTCACCCCCCCGCCGCCCTCTAAGTGTGTCCAACATTTTCTCAATCAAATTCCTTTGAATCACCTAAATCAGAAATTCCAATCAAAAGTTATGACAATTTTGTGTTTTCGTACCTTTTCAAGTCCCTCTTTGAGTGCATCTTTACACATCAATATTACTTATTATATTTTCACAATTTGTACTCCAAATGCACTTAACATTCGATTGACCTTGTACTTGTTATATCTCTGCAATTTCTACTCCAAACTCATTGAACTCTTTACCTATATGAACCTAATATGTTTACTCCTTAATTCCATTATTCTCACTCAATTTAGATTCTCTAGGAGACTATTATGGTCGATTACCAAGCCTATTATTTTTGCCTGTATTGGGGGAGTGAGGTTGTAGGGTATCTCTCCATGATTTTTTCGCTAACTTCTCTAAATTTTAGAACTATATACCTCCTTATGTATTTTTTTAAATTCCACAAAGATCACTTTAATTTGACTTCATAATATTAATATATATCTAATTTATTGACCTTTATCCTCAATTTTGGAAGAATACCAAGACATGTCCACTTCAAAGCAATTAAAGGCTGACTCTACAAAGCATAAGTTTTTTTATTTTGGAAATTTTTACAAAGATTTGCAGGTGAAGAGACGATGTTCTTCTAGACCTGAGCCTATCCCTTACCTCTGGGCTTCTTCTCCGAGAAACCATGTAGTCTTCTTTCGATCTCTCATCTCCTCTCGATCTTCGACAAGCAGTGAATCTTTGTGCGCAAATAAAGATGAGTTGTCATCTATATACGATAGTCTCATTCAGAGATGGATTGATCAGGCTTGTGGCTACACTTTTAGGCAAGATGAGCAAGCTAATGGTTATTTTTTCCAACAATATTTCCTCCCTCCCACCCATCTCCATGAGTTTCATTTCATCATTGATTATATATCCATTTATGCTCATCATCATTACATGTTTGACTTATCTTTATTGGTTTACAGAATTAAGCACATGGGGAGATACTTCGATAAGATGATCAATTGGTTGCACTAGTTGTATGACTTCACGTGACATCATCTATCTCTTCATCTTTAGGGCCTCAGGTAAGTAGGTAGGTCATCTTGCTTTCCTTGCATTTGCATCTTGATTGGTTATGTTAGCTTAGATGCATTTTATATTTCATTTTTCTCTACTTGCATATTGATTTCATGCTTAATTTAGAATTTTTTGAAAAAATGCTAAAAAAATTGTTTTTTAGATCAATTTCATTTTTGGATTTTTGATATATATGGACAAAGGATGAGCGAAGCCATCCTACTCTAAACAAATTTGTTGTCTTATTGTGTGTAGGCACGGGTCTACCAGGAGATGTTGTGATTCTCATGTACTCTACGACGAGCACATGTCCCCAAGTAAGAGCCAGATGTTATCCACATTTTATGGGATAACTAAGGATATGTTATCGCTTATATTTGGTATTATGTGCGTCTTCCTCATTGATTGAAAATTGGAGTTAACATAAGATGTATATTCTTCAATATTATGGCTATCATGTTTTCTTGTGAAATGAATTTGATCTAAAACAAGTCTTGTTCAAGAAACCTAACATCCAATTATAATAACATAAAAAATTACCCCACATTGTCCCAAATGTTTCACATAGATATTTTATTCATATTTTCTCAATCAAATTCCTTTTGAATCACCTAAATCGGAGATTCCAATCAAAAGTTATGACAATTTTGTGTTTTCATACCTTTTCAAGTCCCTCTTTGAGTGCATCTTTACACGTCAATATTACTTATTATATTTTCACAATTTGTACTCCAAATGCACTGAACATTTGATTGACCTTGTACTTGTTATATCTCTACAATTTCTACTCCAAACTCATTGCACGCTTGACCTATATTAACCTAATATGTTTACTCCTTAATTCCATTAATCTCACTCAATTTAGATTCTCTAGAAGATGATTATGGTCGATTACCAAGCCTATTATTTTCGCCTGTATTGGTGGAGTGAGGTTGTAGTGTATCTCTCCATGATTTTTTCGCTAACTTCTATAAATTTTAGAACTATATACCTCCTTATGTATTTTTTAAAATTCCACAAAGATCACTTTAATTTGACTTCATAATATTGAGATATATCTAATTTATTGAACTCGACTAGTTTTAGCAAGGTTTCGTGACAAAATAAAATCCCTACATTGTATGAACCGAAACTCCAAAATATTCACTCTTATGCTACCAAAATTTTGAACAGATATAGATATATTCAGTAATGTCTTTTTTTTCAAACTTCAAGTCTCACTCAATTTAGAGTTCTCTGGTAAAATTTATAGCTAAGACAATGATATGTACTCATTTAAGACACTCAATGGAGATTTGTCTACTCGTATACCACTTGTAATGAACATAAAGCATGATAAAGCATGATAAAATTGCATATACACAATATATACACAATGTACACCAAATATGGGGATGTAGCACAACCCTCGAAAGTATAATAATGATGAGTTACACAATAACTAATCCGGATTTTATGAATAGAACGAAATGACTACAGATTATTAATAGGTGCTTAACACAAAATAACAGAGATACACTAAAACTGGTTTTCTATTCAATAAGGAAATAAGATGAAATTGTAAAATGCAGCAGAGAACAAGCTTGTTGGAATGGTGGTGGCTTATCTCTAAGAAGAGATCTGACAGTTGCACTCATTCACAAGAAGATGATTACAATAAGGCTCTCAAGGCCTTTTTACAATAAACAGGAATGTCAAAAACCCTAGATATCCAAAAACCTAACCCTAGGAGATGAAGCGCCAAAAGTCATGTGGGCCCCGTTTGGGTAAGTTAGTACACCAACTTCCCGGGGTCGTAACTTTTGCATATGATCTTCGTTTTAGGCGCATGATAGCCCGTTAGAAAGGTATCGTCGAGGCGATTCATTTTAGGGGAAACATCAAAAGAAATTATTGTTTTTCTCCCCTTTTCCCCAAAAAACGTCGTTTAGGGCCTCGAAACGGCTCTGGAAGTTTCAGGACCCGAAATAATGCTAAAAATAGTATATTACCAAAATTACCAGAAAACAGTTTTGAGCGAGTTGGAAAAGGTGGGTGGCCACCGATATCCACCTGGACCAATCCTCCCTCCTTAGGAAGCAATGGTCTCCATTGCGTTGAGTTCCCCCATCAGATGAGGAATTTCTACTGAATTTCGCCCCGGGTGAGCCACTTGCCTTGGTGCAGGAGCTGCCCTGCTTTAACGACTCGATAAAGCTAGATCTTTTGTTGTCGAGTGCCCGTGATGTGTGTGTCCACAATCTGATCATTGGAAGCTTGTTGTATGCAGTCTGGGTTGAGCTCTGTTGGTGTCAGTTGTTCTGCTACTTCTGAGGTGTCCAATAATTGTGGGAAATAAGGGCGAAGGAGATCCACGTGGAACACTGGGTATAGGCCAAGGAAAGGAGGAATGTTGAGCTCAAAAGCATTATCCCCCATGGCCTTGGTGATGGTCTACGACCCATAATGAAGTGAGCAAAGCTTCCAATAGGGTCCTGTAAGGCGTTCTTTCTGCAAGTGCAACCAAAATTTGTCACCCACTTGAAACTTATGTGGCACCCGATGTTGATCATGGCGTTGTTTGTACTTGTTATTGAACTTCTGTAGGATATATTGAACCTATTGGTGGATGTGCTAGATCTGCTCAATGAACCGGGTGGCTTTGTCAGCTTCAATTGGAGCAGGATATGAGTCGGTCGAGGTGACCGCAAGGGGAAGTGCAACATCTATGGGACCCAATGGTTGGAATCCCAACCCCACCTGAAAGGGGTTGTGGTAGGTTGAGCTATGCAAGGCTCGGTTGTAGCTATGCTGGACATAGGGAAGGCTCTCATCCCATGTGCAAGGATGCTTGGAATTATACATGCGAAGAATATGCACAATCATTCAATTTACAACCTCGGTTTGGCCATATGTCTAGGGGTGGAAGGTCGTGGATTTGGTGAGATTGGTGTCCAGCAATGACCAGAGGCTCAACTAGAATGTGTTGAGAAACTGACTGTCCCGATCTGGGACAATTGTTTGTGGGATTCCAAAATGTACCCAGAATCGTTCAACGAAGAGCTTGGCAGTGGCCTTTGTTGTGATGCTCTTCTTATAGACAACCATAATCCTCAACCTAGAAAAGAGATCAACAACCACAAAAACACAGTCATTTCCCCGCTTGGTGGACAAGATGCCTGACATGTAGTCCATTGAGATAGATTCCCATGGCCTGTTAGGAGTAGGAAGAGGAGTGTACATGCCCTGTTTCTTAGTGGTCGGTTTGGTAATAGTGCAGGCAGTGCAGGACCGGATATACTTGTTGACCTCCTGTCGAAGTTTCAGCCAGTAGAAATGTTTATGTAGCATCGCCACTGTCTTTTTGACACCGAAGTGTCCTGCCACCCGACTGTAGTGGGCTTCCTAGATCAGCTTCGCTCGCTCGCTTGATGGAACACATATATGGCCTAGACGACACAACAATCCATCCTGAAGATGCAAATTATCGATAAATGCATTTGCACCCAACATTTGGTAGGTGGTGGTGAAGTCCAGGTCTGTCTCATAGAGTTGGGGCCATCTAGAGGTCTCATGGTCGCAAGAGTCTAGCACCGTGGTGAGTGTCGCAACTGGCGGTCTATTGAGGCAATCAACAACACGGTTGGTGCTTCCTATTTTATACTTGCAGTTGAGGTGGAATTGCTGCAAGTATGTGGACCACTTTTGATGGTGGTCATTCTACAATTTTCCTTGTGTCTGCATGAATTGCAATGGTTTATGATCAATGTGAATGATTGTCTCCTTCCCAAGAATGTAATGTCTCCACTAACGACAGGCTTGCACAATGGAGTACATTTCTTTTTCATAAGTAGGGTACTTACGGACAACATCTGATATTGTCTCACTATGATAAGCCACGGGGTGGTCGTGCTGAGTGAGAATGACGCCCACAACATAGTCTGAAGCATATGTTTCAATCTCAAAGGATTGTCGCAGGTCTGGTAGTGAAAGTACTAGGGTTGAGCATAAGCGACGCTTCAAATCATCAAACGCTTGTTGTTGGGACCGACCCCACACAAATTTTGCCTTACCACCACCCCTGGTTATTTGGCTAAAGGCCCATGCAATATGGGAGAATCCCAACACGAACCTGCAGTAGAAATTGGCAAGGCCCAAGAAGCTCTGAAGCTCAGTGAGTGTGGTTGGGGCTGGCCAGTCACGGATGACTTGGATCTTGGCTGGATCCACATGTATGCCATGATTATCAACGATATAGCCCAAGTAATGGACCTTGTCCATGCCGAAGGTGCATTTTTTCAAGTTGGCGTATAGCTTGTGCTGTCGCAGGGTGTGCAGAACCTACTGAAAACGTTGCAAGTGTTTGGCCCAAGTTTTGTTGTAAATTAGAATGTCATCCAGATACACCACTACAAAAGTATTGGTCAATGGTCGCAGGATATCGTCCATCATCCTCATGAAAGTCGCTGGAGCATTTGTCAAACCAAAGGGCATGACCAACCATTCAAAAAGGCCTTCCTTTGATTTGAAGGCGGTCTTCCATAAATCTGTTTGTTCTATCGAGACCTAGTGGTAACCAGACTTCATATCAATCTTACTGAAGTATTTGGCTCCCGTGAGTTTATCAAGGAGGTCGTCGATTCAAGGAATCATGTATCGATTTTTTACTGTGATTTTATTCAGAGCCTGGTAATCAATGCAGAGTCATCAAGTTCCATATTTCTTCTGTACCAACACAATTGGGCTCCCACAAGGTGATGAGATGGGACGGATGTGCCCCTTGTGGAGCAGTTCTTGGATCTGTCGCTTGATCTCCTCATTCTCTAATAGAGAGCGACGATAGACTGTCCCATTGGGCAACAATGTAGCGGGGGTGAGATCGATGGGATGCTTGACCTGGCAGTGCAGAGGTACCCCAGCAGGTGAGGAGAAGATATATGAGTATTCTTTCACAACCTTATCTACTTGCTTCTGCTGTGTGGAGAGGTCAGTCGTAGAGACCCTGGATGTGGCTGTGATTTTTCACTCATTCTGAGAGCGAATCACGAACACAAACTTCCCCATCTGAGAGATGACCTTCCTGCATTGCTTAGAAGAGATCAAGTAAATAACACTAGGTGGGACTGCCTCGGGTATCCTGTACAATTTCATGTTCAAAGTAATAATAACACTACGAGGCCTAGACTCATATATAGCATGACGTTTCCATAAATAAGGTTGGACCAAAAGAACATCACAAACTTCGAGAGGAGTAACATCACACAATACCTCGTCTTTGAAGGGATTTATGTTGTACAACAGTGGACACTATTGGCTGACGTGAAGATCTCTTCCTTGGCGGAGCCATCCAATGGTTTAGGGTTGTGGGTGCAGCGTTGTTGGCAGGGCCAACCGCTTGACGACCTCTGTTGAGATGAGGTTCTTCTAGCTACCACTATTAACGATGAAGTGCAACGGGGTGTCTTTTACCCACATCTGTGAATGGAAGAGGCGCTCTCCTTCTTTTGGCTCATCTGGTTCACCAGGATAGAGCTTGGTGGTAGCAACAGTGGCACTGGGTTCTATGTCAATGATCTGTCTTCCCCTTTCTGGTTCCGACTTAGAGTCAAAACTCGCATCTGATTCAGAGACTTTCACTTTGACCACTAGCAAGTGCTTTGAGTGGCAGTCAATAGTGTAATGACAAGGCTCTTATGGAAGTCGCACCACTTCCTGGTGTCTTTCTTTGTCTTTTTGGTGTCCTTCTTTTCTTGCATCTTGGACTGGTTGTCCTGATACTGTCCATATTTTCTCTCTCCTTTGTTCTGTGGGTTGGGGTTTCCCTTTCCTAGCTTTTGTTGTGAGGGGTTCCCAGGCCCAAATTTGATCTATCTTCCCCTTTCTGGTTCTGACTCAGATTCAAAACCCACATCTGATTCAGAGGCTTTCACTTCGGCCACCAGCAACTGCTTTGAGCAACAGTTAACAGTGTTCTGCCAAAGGCTCTTATGGAAGTCGCACCACTTCCCGGTGTCTTTCTTTCTCTTTTCGGTGTCCTCCTTTTCATGTGGCTTGGACTGGTTTCCCTGATACTGTCCATCTTTTCTCTCTCCTTTGTTTTGTGGGTTGGGCCCGCCATTTCCTAGCTTTTGTTGTGAGGGGTTCCCAGGCCCAAATTGTCGCGTCTTTTGTTTGAGCTTCTGCTCAATTTTGACAGCATATCGGTAGGCCGCACCCAAGAATGAGATGTCTAGAAATTCCATTTCGGTCTGGATGTATCTCTGCAAAGCACCACGATACTTGAGCACCATACGTCGCTTTGAATCTTTGATACCCTACTTAGTGCGCAAGGTATGGAAGATATTTGTGAAATCTAGCACTACTTAGTCTCTTTCTTGTCGCAGTGTGGTCCATTTGGTATACAAATCGTCATAACTTCCAACAAGGTAGTATTGTTCCTTAATAGCATCCATGAAGGATTCACAGGTGGCCGTAACTGTAAATAATGAGGGTTCCTCTGTTTCCTTTTGCTCACAGAAAGTTTCCCACCAATCTTTGACATGGGGAACAACTTTGAGGATCGCAAAAGTAATCGTTTCTCTATTCGAAAAGTTATGGACAAAAAAATGTCCTTCTAGTAGATTCAACCACTTATCTACAGCATCTACGTCTATCTGACCTTCAAATATAGGAATATCAAAGTTTATTTGTACCTTGAAGGGGGGCGTCGCCTCTGCTCGAAGAAGATACTTCGCCTGTTGGTAGCAGCCAAAGGATTTGCGCGAAACTATCCATCATCTCGTTCCTCGGTTGCATGAGGGCTTCCTCAAGCAACATTTTGAAAAGATCTCCTATCCCATCACCTTTCATTTCTCCTTCCATGAGAGGTCGCTTGGGCATGCGAGAGATTTTTTCCTCAAAAGAAACAAGCTTGAGACTCAACTCTTTGTACTCTGACCTCGTTGGGAACATGCATTAAGACGACAAGGAGCAGACTTCTCTGATACCACTGATCCAGATTTTATGAGAAAAACGAAATGACTACAGATTATTAACAGGTGTTTAACACAAAATAACAGAGATAAAGTAAAACTAGTTTTCTGTTCAATAAGGAAATACGCTGAAACCGTAAAATGCAGTGGAAAACAAGCTTGATGTAATGGTGGTGGCTTATCTCTGAGAAGAGATCTGACGACTGTGCTCATTCGCAAGAAGATGATTACAATGAGGCTCTCAAGGCCTTTTTACAATAAACAGGAATGTCAAAAACCCTAGACATCCAAAAACCTAACCCTAGGAGATGAAGCGCCAAAGGTCATGTGTGTCCCGTTTGGGTAAATTAATACATCAACTTCCCGGGGTCGTAACTTTTGCATACGATCTTCGTTTTAGGCACATGGTAGCCCATTGGAAAGTTATCGTTGAGGAGATTCATTTTGGGGGCAACATCAAAAAAAGTTTCATATTGCTCCCCGTTTTCCTAAAAAACATCATTTAGGGCCTCAAAATGACTCTGGAAGTTTCAGGACCCGAAAAAACTGCTAAAAATAGTAAATTACCAAAATTGTCTGAAAAATGTTTTGAGCGAGTTGGAAAATGTGGGTGGCCATCGATATCCACCTGGATCAATAACTCGCTCCTTAGATAGTAGGATAAGAACTCCAAATAATCCAACACATTCAAGTGCAATAATCATAACTCAACATGTGTAATAATGACTCTATTGACCCCTTATATAAACAAGTTCTCAATCATAATAACAATGATGATTACATTGATAATAATACTTTTACATTAATATTACCACAACAATAATAATAATACCCCGATAATTATTTCTTAATAATAATACTTTATTAATACTATTATATTATTAATAGATTAATAATATCACATTATTACTAATCCCCGTGATGTAGAGCAGTCAATGAGGGAGTGTGTTGTTAAGACACTCTGTAAGTGAATTCATCGGTTTGAAACCTCTGGGGACACCTCAAATACAACTATGTTAAGGGATGGTGCGGTCCAAGCTGGGTGCGATCCCCGAGTGATTTTGACGACTTAGATGCCCCTAGGTTGTGGCATCTTAGCCACAGGCCAATCCTGCAAGTCGGGGATATTTAGCTAACAAAAAAAATCACACTATTACTATTATTATTATATTATTGTTACAATTATAAATTTTACAATAATTATATTCCTATAATACTATCATTTTACTATTACAATAATATTCTTTAAAAAAAAAAAATTATCTATCTTGTAGCCAACTTTGGATGTTTTTATTTCATGTAGTCAACCTTGGTTGTTTTCTAGGGTTCTCTGTTTTCTACGCATTTATTGCTAGGATGTCCTATTCTCATATTGACTCTTTTTCCTGATGATGGATTCAATTGGCGGTCCAAAATGTTGACGATATAAAGATGAACATTATGGATTTTTAAGCATTTATGATAACTACTCTACTGCAGAAACCTCATAACACTAAGTTAGCAATCATTTATCATGCAAGCCCACTACCCAACTAACATACATCTACATATACATCAATCCATTATCCTATTATATACCACAATTAGGGTCATTAAAAACATTTTATAAAGAGATATGGGTCAACCAAGTTTCTAGGCAATGTGAAAATAGATATGATAGAATCATGCCACAATAAAATTTTAATTGGATAATGATCTTGTATTGGATGTCCATTAATTTTTATTTTTGTCATAACTTGACTTCTAGTTGGGCACAAAGATAAGAATGTACTTATCCAATTTATGGACTTGAAAAAGATGATGTAGGGACACTTTTTTTTGGAATGTGGTTGGGAAACATATTTTTGGGTCTAAATGGTTCAAAATATCTAGAAAATTGGGTAACGGAGATTTAGAAAACAGAATTAGCATTGGACTTTTTATACAAAGACTTTGTTCGAAACAAAGAAAGAATGATTTGACCAACACTAGGTTGGTTGGCACATTCAAATTACTTGTAAGACAATTTTGTATGTGATTTTACAAGCTTGTAATAAAGGTCAATTCAAAAATTGTGGATGTTTTTCTATGCGGAGGGTATTGGCCACAGGGGAGCATTTAGCCTAGAATGTGGTGCTTTTGCCTCTAAGTTTACTCCAGAATTAGCAACTATTTTCACTAAAATATTTATGTCTGGAATAATCTTGTGAAGGTTATCTAGTAATGTAGGTAAACTATTGAAACATTGGAAACAAAGATTGAATCATTATTGGACAAGGAATATGAGAGGTTTCTACATGGTGACGATTGGTTTAGACTTCCTGACAAAACACTCAACCATTAATCTTCTCAACTTAGATTTGATGTCTCCACTTAGATATGGTGTCTCTAGTGTTATTATGCCAAATGCTAAGATGTATTGTAGTTCAAAGTGGCAATCTATAAAAGTGGATATGTTGAGATAATAGTTGAGTTTGGAATGTAAGAGATTAAGAAGAAAGGGTTATTAAATCTGATTGCAACAATTTTTGTAACTAAAGTGGTGAGCAAGATGTAGCAAGTTTCATCTGTTTTAACAAAAAAATGCACTATCAAAATAACTCATTTTTTTTAAATGGATAGTGACCTCTCCTTTTTCTCTTAATTGAGTTTTGCCTATCAATGCATCTATTACACATCAAAATCACTCATTGCAATGATGGCTAGTGTTGTCGTTACAAATATCGCAAGTGTTGCATATTGTTCGCAAGTGTCGCAAACATTATCTTGTCTATGTCGTCTCTCTAACGACATCGTAAAGACACTTAAGACACCTCAAAGACTAGTCTTGAAGAAGAGAAATCAATTGACGAGTACAAGCCTTTTGCCACTGAAAAAGCCACTCAAAAGTCATATTTGGAAGGGAGTGCTCCCCTACATATCGTCAGGGAGTGTTGGCGCTCTGTACCCTCTTCTAGGGGAGCATTCCAATGCTCTATGTCCTTTTTGAGGAAGTGCTGGCCTTTTTTGGGCGAAATTTGGTTTGTTGGAGGAAATCATGGAAGAATCCCCTCAATATCTGAAGGTGGTTGGATTTGAATCTGAGGTCAAGGCATGATCTTAGGGGAGATCCACAACTGAAGGAGAGGAATCCTCAACTTATCCCAAAGATCTCTCAAGTGGTTAGGTCTCTCCAAGCCTATATAAGGAGGCCTCTTCATGGTGAAAGAAGATATGGAGATTGAGAATTACACCAAACTTATGATCCCATAAGTGAGATGTCATTGAAGCATAATCGGTGTAAATTACTTGAGCAAAGGGGTTGGACAAGGAGAGCTAGAAGAACTTGTTGCACCTTCATCAGAGGATTGTAAGTACTCTTCATTTGTTCTCATTAATATACATATACGTTTGGCCTGTTTCTTTCAAGTTTGTGTTTGTTCCACATAAACTTGTCTCTAGTAGATAGATCTGTATTTGAGCTAATCTCAGTAAAATAGGAAGCTTGTTGTATCTTTGTTTGTTCTGCAGGACCTATCGAGGAGCTTGGGATTGAAGCTCAACTTGGACTTTGCGAGGACAAACACCATTTAAAAAGGTACACTTTTCTTCTTCCTCTTCATTCATTAGCTTAATTAGATCTAAAAGGATGTCAATGACCAATGATAGCACCCTTTCTGTCTTGGTTTTAGGGGTCTAGATACCAAGAGGGAATCTACTTGTCCACGGGAGGATTCCCCTGTAACAACATCATAAACTATGGTCTAATCATTTTCTTTGGATATCCAAGGAAAATAATCATTTGTTTTGAATATTCAAGTCAAACTATTTATTATGTATTGAAATGTCTATTAGTATTTCATATAGGTCTTTCAATATGCAATTTAGTATTCCATATAAGTCCACCATTTATCAAATAATGTATTGTTGGGAGGATTGAATAGTTGAAAATTGATATAGGACTTCTAATAAAAGGGCAAGAGATTACAACCCGATCATTGCTCCATTTGTATATATTTTTAAGATGGAGTTATATGCATGCCATTTTCTCCATGCTCACTAATTTTAGTACTCAATTTGTGAGAAAGCAACATGGTGTTATAACTACAAATTAAGTACAAGCAAGTATAAATGAGTTCAAAGTTTATTGATGTTTAATTAATTCCTAGTTCTAAGTCTAGCCAAATATACGCCACATTTTGATTATTTTTAAAATTATAATCAAATTATAAAATTTTGATAATATTTTATAAAAAAATCTTTAATGAAATTCTAAATGTTAACTTCATAGCACCTTTATCTCCTTACCACAAAATAGCTTATTTATCACTATTTGTTTGTCTCATTCAAGTATATTTTTGCACCCATGGGTGTAACCTAAATTTTTTATGTATTTGGGCTATAAGCTCAAACCAAATGCGTACAAAGAGGAGGATTGACGTTGGCTTATAGGGAAGGTGGAGAAATAAATACAACTTTGGTGCAACTATTGGTTATCAAGAGGAGGTCATCTAGCCTTGGTAAAGATAATACTCGATGCTGCCCTGGTATACTGGCAGTTTCTGGCTCATATACCAAAAGGAGATCTGGAAAATATTAGGAAGCTTCACTTTAACTTTCTTTGGAGTGGCAAGGATGGTCAAGATGGCATCCATTAGACAAGTTGGAAGTCAATTTCTCGACCCAAGGAAGAGGGAGGTTGGGGCCTTAAAATATTCACAACTTTGGGATGGCATTGGCAGGAAAATCGGCATGGAATTTAATCACCAAGAAAAATCTTTGGAATAGTTTGATCAGTTGAAAATACTTGGAACCAAATTCTATTTTATCTTGGATACACAGAGAGGATAAGAAGGGGAGGACCGATTTGACACACTAGAAAGCATTGGTTACCTATTTTCCTTTAGTTTGTAGATATTTGGATTGGAAAGTGGGGAGTGGGGAAATGATAAGAGTGGGAGTTGACTTGATTATGGTTTGTGGGATTCATGTAAAATTATCAATCGAGCTGGTAGGTTACTTATAGGGGTGAGGAATAAGGAATCTTAGAGATTGTTGTGATCCTACCAATACCATCGTTTGGGCTTAGGCCTGGAGGCTGGCTAGTGACTTGGGACTTGTTATCCCCCACTTTTAGGGATAACTATGAGATCATGTCTCGAGGCCCACGGGTCCTAGACATGGAGCACCAAGAGCTAGGTCAACTTTGGCATGGCCCTGGAGGGCCCATCTTTTCTCACTTTCAGTGCCTCTACTCTGTCAACAGCAACAACATCCATCACCATCGGTTTGTTCTTGTATCAAAGATGGTTCTTTCTCCATGAGGTAATGAGTCTGGTTATCATGGTATGTGTCATTCTGATCCTCAAAACTTTTGAATATGTTCATTTAATTCCTTTTGTTTCTAACAAATGCTTGGATCTTATACTTGCCTACTTGTCCATGTCTAGGGGGAATGACAGGATGCCCTAGTAAGCATGTGTCCATAGGTTTTGGTTTTCCACTCGGGGGATTTCTGAAAAGCCATTGTTCGCTCCCATCATAACACTACTTTTCCATCTTTCTTACCATTCATCTATCCCATTACACTTGTTTGGGCATTGGGTTGACCTATCATTTGAGGATTGCACCTTATCTCGTGGGAAGAAGGGGCTAAAGGCCCAGAAGGTAAAATCAAGCTGGCAAAAGATAAAAGCCTAAAAATAAAAACCTTGAGATGCTTCGCCCAGAGATCCTGGAGAAAGCAATAAAAGGCTTCTCAGCAAAAAAACAAGAGGGACCAATAAAAATAATAAAACAAGACCTAATCAAAGGATAGGGGGTCTCATCACGAGCCAGCCTATTAGGTCCATCGGTCTCTAGCAGTATGACATTATCACCAGCTGGTCACCACGCCAAGGTAGTGACTCTTGGTTGCATAGCCAAGAGAAAGGGGGTCTCATCACGAGCCAACCTTCTCATTTCTGCAAAAGTACTTGTGGGTAACGCTACCACCACTGGTCACCACGCTAGGGCGGTGTCCTCTAAATATCTTCTTGAAGAAAAAGAAATAAGAATAAAGAATAAAAGGCATGAATTGGACTTGGAAAAACTTGCATCCAGGACAGGTGCAACTCGCCTTCTACAAAGGCACCCATAGGTAAAACTTTTCACCCCCTTTCTCTCACTGCACCCATTTGCCTGGATATCCCTTATCCACTTCACCCACTTACATGGCTTAGATTAAGTCTCTTCCAGAAACTTTCCTCTTCCAATGGACACTAGCCCAATAGGATGCCCTGTCACTTTCCCCAAACTTGTATTGCAAGCTTTTATAATGTCTCTGAGATTTTAACTAGGGAAATAGGGGTTTTATGCAGATGTTTAATAATATTGATGATGAGATGTGATTGACATTGGTATGAGCCCATGGAGGGCATAACTATTGATGTGCAGGATCATGCCCAACGGACAGGTACCATGTTGGACCGATACACATGGGGAGATGATCGGTTCGAACCTCCACGAGGCTGAAGAGCCCACCAGATGGATGTTGAGACCCCAACAGGGGGCAGAGACAAGACAAAGGGGTTTGCACAGAAAAGAAGGAGGACGTCTTGCAGAGGCACCCCGACAGAGCTTGACTAGGGGGATTGTGCCCTTTTCAGTGGAACATTGGCCTTGGAAGGCCTAGGACGTCACCCTTCATGACCATGATGTCATCTCGTAGCATGGATGCTTTGGGAGACAGTTGGGGCAGTTTTGGCACATGTGGCAGGTTGGAAAAGCTCGAGGGCTAAAGTTTTTCTCCAGGATACTGCATTTGCCCTAGAAGGGGCTAACGCCACCCTAAAAGGGGCATGACGTCTCTCTTTAGCTTGATTAGGTTTTAATTTTAAGCATTTAATGTAAAACAGTATGATTTTTAGTATTTTGGCCTTGTCGACCTTTTTATGACCTTAAAGTGAAATTAGGTCATGGTACTGTATAAATTGAGGGTTTTAACCTTCATTTTTTCATGATCTCTCACTCACTCATTAGTGAGGTCTGAAATTTGCGTCACACTTGGTGTTCTTGGTTGATATTGTGAGGCGCACTTGTTGAAGGAAGGCATTTTTGGATTTCTATTGGCATTTTCGGCATTATTCTTGATGGGCGGTGTTACAACTAGGGTTTGCTATGTTATTTCTTTGTGAAATGTAAGTAAATTTCTGCAAAACTTCTTAAATGAATGGTTGTATTGTCATTTCTTGCATATATTGTTATGATTTGTTGAATAAAACCTAGGTACAAGCACACATTGTAGGTCTTTGTCTCATGTCCCCATCAAGATTTTGAGCCATTTATTGAAGAGAGATAGAGCCTTGCCTTAGTAACACACTCTTTTCTTCCTCTTCCAAGCTAGTTGTTTTTCCTATTGAGCTAAGAAGGAGAAAACACATCAAGGCCTAGTTCCCCTACACCTTGTTGAGTCGATTTTCCCTAGGTTTTGCTTGGTAAAGCCTTCTTATAGCAACACGTTACCTTCAAAACCTCTTGTCTTAGTCTTATGCAATCATTTGAGCTAGCCAATTTGCCATTAAAGCTAAGGAAGGAGGAGAGAGCACTGAGGCGTAGTTCCCCTGCACCAAAGTGAGCCTCTCTCCCCTAGGGTTTCATCCTCGAGGCCTTGCCTTAACAACACCTCAAGGTCAAACCCTCTAGTCCTTAGTCTTATTACTTTCACTTGATCTTTCAACTTTTGTGTCCTCTACTTTTGACTCCATTAACCCTAAAGGAACTGATCTAAAGACCTCCTTTGTCTTGAGTAACTTGATCACGACTTCAATCAAACACTTTGAACAAACCCTAACTATTCTAACCCTGGCCTAACACTAACCCTACTAACTAATTGTTGTCGTCATCTTTGCTATTAAACATCATTGTGCAGCGAACGTTTCACTTTGTAAGCAATTGAATAGTTATTTAAGGCATTATCTAAATGAAGTGTTGATTGTTACATTGAATGCCACGTTCCTTTAGCATTTATTGAAGAAGTGATATTGTACATCGTTGTTATTTTATAAACATTAACTTCGTCAATAGTTATTTCTCAATTGCTTATATATCAGAGTCATTGAATATGTGAAGTACTAACCAAACGAGTAAGCTTGCATATATATATATTGTTGTTTTGTCTCGGGCAGGTACATCTCTTTGGGTTATACTTCTCTTTATTGGTTGATTGGCCAGACTATCTACTCAATGGTGACTTGTGAGGGGGGGATTCATCTTTTAGCCTTCAATCCTTTGCCTTCTAAAAACCCCAGGTCACCGGGGACGTCTCCCCTGGAACTTACCTCCCTAAACGAAAAGAACCTTCCTATCGAGGTGACATTGGGTGGGATTGGTTCAGTTATGCCAATTTGTCTCTTTACATCTATCTTTTATCCTAACTAAGAACTGTGCGATAACATTTTGGCGTCGTTACCGGGGAACACTGAGTCAAAACTTCCTCAAGACAACACTTTTCGGTAAGCCTTGCCTCCAGAGTCTTTACCTTACAAGCTTACCTGGTGACTCCACTTAGGGTGTTTTCCCTTTCTTTGATGATTTCAAGCAAATTATCTGGCAACTCCACAAATGACGACCTGTAGTGGGCGTCAATATATATAGTCATCTACTACTATGGCCTCTATAAATCCTGTCATCCCTGTGAATTCTCCCAAATGGTCTCATAAAGAACTCTTTAGCTCTTTGGACTTAGCAAACACCCAAGGGGGGTTACATGGTCTACCCAATAAGGTCGACTTCTGGATACCTAAGTTTTCAAGAGAAAAGGGATTCTGTGGAAACTCTCATTGGACCGAGTTGTGTGAAGGGTTTTCATTTCACCAATCCGGACAAGAAGACCTTGATGTCTTTACAAGGCTCTTTGTGAGATCACTCACCGGAAGTACCAAAAAATGGATTAACAAACTCCCGAAAGCAAGCATCAAAACCCCTGAAGAGCTTGAACAAATATTTAAGAAGAGTTGGTGTGAAAAGGAAACCATGGATTCCCTTTACTCTCAATTCCTTGAAGCCTGCAAACAAACAAACGAAGATGTTAGGGGATTCAATGGTAGGTTTAATACTCTTCTTCACAAACTTGAGCCCCATTTCCTACCTAAGATCATGATTCTCCAACGTTACCTCAATTCTTTTGAAGGGATCTTACAACTCACCCTCAAGAATCGTTTCCTCCAAGAGAAGTATAACCAACCAATAAAGAGAAGTATAACCCAAAGAGATGTACCTGCCCGAGACAAAACAACAAGATATATATATATATATATATATATCTTGTTGTTTTGTCTCGGGCAGGTACATCTCTTTGGGTTATACTTCTCTTTATTGGTTGATTGGCCTGACTATCTACTCAATGGTGACTTGTGAGGGGGGGATTCATCTTTAAGCCTTCAATCCTTTTCCTTCTCAAAACCCCAGGTCACCGGGGACGTCTCCCCTGGGACTTAACTCCCTAAACAGAAAGAACCTTCCTATCGAGGTGACATTGGCTGGGATTGGTTCAGTTATGCCAATTTGTCTCTTTACATCTATATTTTATCTTAACTAAGAACTGTGAGATAACATTTTGGCGTCGTTACCGGGGAACACTGAGTCAAAACTTCCTCAAGACAACACTTTTCGGTAAGCCTTGCCTCCAGAGTCTTTACCTTACAAGCTTACATGGCGACTCCACTTAGGGTGTTTTCCCTTTCTTTGATGATTTAAAGAAAATTATCTGACAACTCCACAAATGACGACCCGTAGTGGGCCTCAATATATATAGTCATCTACTACTATGGCCTCTATAAATCCTGTCATCCCCGTGAATTCTCCCAAATGGTCTCATAAAGAACTCTTTAGCTCTTTGGACTTAGCAAACACCCAAGGGGGGTTACATGGTCTACCCAATAAGGTCGAATCCTGGATACCTAAGTTTTCAGGAGAAAAGGGATTATGTGGCAACTCTCATTGGACCAAGTTGTGTGAAGGGTTTTCATTTCACCAATCCGGACAAGAAGACCTTGATGTCTTTACAAGGCTCTTTGTGAGCTCACTCACTGGAAGTACCATAAAATGGATTAACAAACTCCTGAAAGGAAGCATCAAAACCCCTGAAGATCTTGAACAAATCTTTAAGAAGAGTTGGTGTGAAAAGGAAACCATGGATTCCCTTTACTCTCAATTCCTTGAAGCCTGCAAACAAACAAACGAAGATGTTAAGGGATTCAATGAAAGCTTTAATACTCTTCTTCACAAACTTGAGCTCTATTTCCTACCTAAGATCATGATTCTCCAACGTTACCTTGATTCTTTTGAAGGGATCTTACAACTCACCCTCAAGAATCGTTTCCCTGCAAACCTAGAAGAGGCTCAAGATATCGCCTGCCAAATAGAAGAGAACCTCAAGTTTAGCAGCCTCACTCATCAGGTCAGCCTTTTGAACAATGATGACATATGGGAATGCATGGAAGGACCAGATCATGACCTCTTGGAAACTCCAAAATTGGAGGACAATGCTCCCTGGAGGAAATGGAGCACAGGTTTCTCAAACATGAGGGATGTCGTAAATTTTTCAGAGCAGCATGAACCATCTGAGGGTCTAAGTATAACTACTCGTGAAAAACCTAATTTTGAAGACCCCTTATTCATCTTGACCACGGCAAGTCAAATCCAAGAAAGTCGAGGTATGAGTGAACCCGGATTTGAGTACTTTGGCCAAACTAATAGGGACCCCGAAATGAGGTCTGAAGAGCCCCAAGTACATAATGGAACCAACTTAAGCACTAGTATGTCCTATATCTTGCAAAGGGTTGTTGGAAATTCTTTTTCTGACAAAGCAAGACCCGGATGACCAATTATCATTCGAAGGAACTTCCACACTATTACAAACTGGTCATTTTGAGCAAGATGAGAAAACACCCTCTTTCTTATTAACAGATGATCTTGGACCTAGTGACTATAACTCGGTGGATCCATGCTTGTTTCAAGATTGGCCCACWMTTCCCTTGACAGAGGAGGATACAAATTGGGGTGATTGTCCCGATGATACCTCTGAYATCTCTAAAGATTGGGATGATTATTKCCCTACACAAGGAGATGGCTATTCAGTAAAGAAAGGAGTTGGTTTTGTTAAATGGGAAGAAAATGTTTTCAGGGACATTGAAGTCCATGACCAAATAAACAACATAGGCCATGTTATAGAAGGCCCCCAAATCCGCCTCAACATCACTCCTGAAGAACACCGAGAAGAAATGAAACAGACATCAAGGAAGGCTATAATGGAAATAATAAACAATTTGGACCYTGAGTCAAGGGAGAAGTTGGCAAAACGAGAATTTCAAGTATATAGGAAAAAGAAACTAAAYCAACATGCCCTTACTATTCCTACAATGACTCAAACAAAGCCTTCAACTTTGAACCTTCCTCCTCCTGAAACACCCAAGACCAARAGGGCGGACTTGGACCTTGACTTCGAAGGAGCATTATCCAAAATGCACGTGACCATCCCTCTGAAAGAAGTCATTAAGGTGCCATCTATTAAACAGAGATTTGATAAATTCTTCAAAGGGTCAGATGAACCTATGGACCCTCCTATTATGATACAAGCTAATCACTTTAGGGTCCAGTATAACGAACACCCGCCCTTCTTCATGACCATGCTAATGAATAATAAAAGCCTTAACAATTGCATGTTAGATTCAGGGGCCAATGCTAACATGATGTCTCTCAAGGTCATGCAACAATTAGGCCTGAAAGTTACATGAGCTTACAGAAATGTGTGGCTTCGAATCTAAAGCCATAGCCACACATGAAGTAGTTGAAAATGTGGAAGTTTGTCTTAAAGAGTACCCTGAGAAAGTAATCCACACTGGCATTGTGATAGTAGACGTCCCAGATGTGTGAGGAATGTTGTTGTCTAGGAAATTTGCTTCAATGTTGGGTGGCACCCTTGAGATGTACCTCACTTATGTGAATTTACCTTTAAAAAATGGAATAATAGGTCATCTCCCAAATGTGTCATTAACCGGAACCCATGTGCAAGAAACTAGTCACCCCGTCAAAAATAACAATGCACACGATCAAGTCATAGGAGATCTTCCTAAATTTTCTCCTAAAGATGTGCCCTTTGCAAAAAAGGAAGATCAGATTCAATGGCCCACAAAAGAAAGGTACCTGCAACTCCTAGACAAGTATAAAGACAGGGAAGTCGGGACCGTAAAGTTGCAAAAAACAACAGAAGGTGATATACTGATTCAACCTTCCTAGCAAGAAGTCTTTACAGTAGAATCCCACCCACCTCCCTCTGCACAATACACTAGGGTTGTTCAAGGAATGACCAATTCCAAAATCAAAGAATACAAGGAGGGGGACGTAGTATGGATGTGGGATACCAATAAAGGGGAGCCTACTAATGTCAAAGAAAGTACTCAATTTTGGCTTGGCCATTTCAAAGTTGGAAGAAAGTCAGTTAATGACACTTATTACCTGTCTACATTGGAAGGACGAAGACACACAGTGTCGATCAGCGGGTGCCTCCTCAAACCCCACCAAGGTGGGGGGACCTAACATGACAGGGAAGTACAGGTAGGTAGGTAGGCATTTCTGCGTTCATTGTACCATACCATTTTCATTACATGATAGAGTAGTTTTCTTTACATTCACACTTATGATTGCGTTATTCCAGTTTTGTTTTATATACATATATATGTTGGGGTGGTATCACCACCCCAATCAGTTACTGATGTTTTCTATTGAGATAAAGCAGGTAGAGAGTTTATGCTAGAGATGTTGAGGTTCTCATGCGCTCTACGGTAGGCACATGTTCCCGAGTTGGGGCCAGATGTTATCCCCCACTTTTAGGGATAACTAGGAGATCATGTCTCGAGGCCCACAGTTCCTAGACATGGAGTACCGAGAGCCAGGTCAACTTTGGCATGGCCCTGGAGGGCCCATATTTTCGCACTTTTAGTGCCTCTACTCTATCAACAGCAACAACATCCATCACCATCGGTTTTTTCTTGTATCAGACATGGTTCTTGCTCCATGAGGTAATGAGTCTGGTTATCATGGTATGTCTCACTCTGATCCTCAAAAATTTTGAATATGTTCATTTAATTCCTTTTGTTTCTAACAAATGCTTGGATCTTATACATGCCCACTTGACCATCTCTAGGGAGAATGACAGGATGCCCTAGTAAGCGTGTGTCCGTAGGTTTTGGTTTTCCACTCGGGGGATTTCTGAAAAGCCATCGTTTGCTCCCATCATAATTGTTGTAGGAAAATCTCCCCGCGGACAGGTAGATTGCCTCAAAGAGCTAGGCCCTACTCTAAGACAAAAAGTGCTTAACGTGGACACCGACTTCCTTTCAAATCCATACAAACCAACACATGAGAAGGAAGGAAAACAGCAGTACCTTTTTATCGATGTTTGTCCCTGCACGCTCCAAATCGAGCTCCAAACTCTCGCTCCTCACTGAATCCTGTAGACAAACAAAGTACGATCGCTTCCTACTCTATTGATGTTAGCTTGAAAACAGATCTATCTATCGAAGATAAGTTCATGTACTATCAGACACAAACTAGAAAGAAACAGGCCAAGCATGTCATATTAATGAGAATAACGACAGCAGTACTTACAATCGTAGATGCGAATGCGACAGCTTCGGCAAGTCCCCTTTGTCTAACCCTTGCTCGAAAGATCCACAACCTGGATGATAACAGCCTCACTGATCACTTCTCCTTTGACTGACTATGTGTTTCATGTAAGATCATAGGTTTCATGCTAGCAATTCTTCCTCATTTTCACCACCATAGAGCATGCTTATATAGGTTAAGAAGAGCTTAACCTCTTGAGTTATCTTTAGAACAAGTTGAGGAACTCCCTCCTTGGATCAGGGATCTTCTGATGAAACCAAGAATTCGAATGCAACTGCCTGCTAAACTTGAGAGATCCTCCCCTTATTCTCCTCAACGGGCCAACTACTGCCTCAGATTAGACAACGTTGCCTCAAAAGGGGCATCAGAGTGCTATAGCGCTCCCTAGGAAGCTTGAGGGGGGCGCCAATGCTTCAGAGATGGATAGTGCTCCTTCAGAGGGGCAGGCAAGCATTATAACGCTCCCTGAGACCTTATAGGGGAGCGCCAGCACTCCTAAGGCTGATTTAGGGGAGTGCTCACCTTCAAAACCTTTTGTTTCAGAGCTCTTCTCAGGTGATAAAAGTTCTTTAACTTTAGTCAATCATTTTCCTCCTTCAAATCAAGTGTATGAGATGTCTTAGGTGCCTCCTTAGTGTCGTCATTATGGCAGTATGTTTGAACGACATTTGTGACACTTGTGAACAACTTGCGACACTTGCGAAAGTTGTAAGGAAGATGCGACACTTACGACACTTATCGAAGTGAGCAATATTGAGGTGTAACAGATCGCCCCCCAAAGTATGAAGTTAGAAGATGCGACCTGATAACTGAAATGCTTTGTAGATGCTCAAGCAAGGGTGTAGACTCGGAGAACCTGACGGAAGCTGCACACAAACATCCAACAAATATCATGACATATTTCAAAACCCAAGGCAGGCATACCTATGCTTGGGTGATCAAGACTTGCAAGATATGGCCGCCATAAAATACACTACGGATCCATAACTGTATTGATAAGAAAGTATAGCCACCGAAGATACAATGTGGATCTATACTCTGATGACTCGGACTAATCGTAGCCATGAAGAATACACAGTGGATCTACGAGATGACAAGACATAGCCACGGCCAATACAAAGTGGATCTATGTAACAATGTATGTGTCATTTGTCCAATTGAAACTCCTTCGCAACCTGGGCAAAGCATATATCAAAGTGATTACTCAACCCAGGGTCTTCTTACCAATCCCAATATGGTACGAATCTAACCATGTGAATAGATGTCCTGATGTCGAACATGGCAGAAACCACTTGATTACCGGTCAATGGTGTGAACCGTTAACAAGTGCAAGGGAGATCACCATTAATGTCAATGATTCCCAAGGTACCCTAGTACATTCCAGCAAATGTGAATAGATGAGCTGAGGTCGAACATCCGTGGAATCATCTAATCAGAGGTCAATGATGTAAACCTACTGTCGAATGTGAGGAGGTCTGCCATTGAGGCATGCAGGTCCCAAAGTACTAACTGGTTTCTAAGCCTGATTCCCGGATAATGTGTTGAAGTTGACAGGAATAGACTCGTCGAGGGAGGGCCTTGATGTATCCCCCATCAACGACACGAAATGGATAGAGATGTAATTGGTAGATCAAAAGAACATGGACTGACACGAGTTTTGAGGCAAGATATTTAGGATGGTTGACTCTTGAAGCGGATACATCCCTTGAACATTAAGGCACAACGGCAAAACATGACATGGACCAAAACTATGTAACGGGTACGGTGATTTGCGTCGGGTGACCCAAAGGAGTGAAAGGAACTCGAAGGATTGGCTCAATGCAGAGGTTCAGCAGATTATGATGCATGCAAATGACAAAGTGTCGTGTTCAAGGGCGACTCTAAGAATTGTTGGACAATGTTCTCAAGAGACTGCTTGGCTTGCTCCTTTCAATTTTTTCCCCCATCCAGATAGACGAGTACCTCTTTTTGATTTAATGAGATCGAGGAGGATAACACATGCTCGATATAACTCACATTCAATAAGTTCCTCTTCCTTTGTTTAATGAACCAGAAGAAGTAAGGGATCGGTCCCATATGGGCCTGTCGATGTCTGCTTTAACGAGTCCAAAGACAGAAAACTGGAAGGTTTTTCGGGATTATAGAGTTTGGAAAAACACTTAAAATAGAACTATTTCAATTCCTTTTTCGTACAGTAGTCTAACGAGACCAAAAAAGAGATAAATTTTCGCTTGAAATACGCCATTTCTGACCTTTTAATGAGTGTGAAAGGAAGCAAGGTCACTCGACAATCTTTTCATATTTAGAGAGTCTGAAAAGGGTTTAAAGAAGACTCCAGGGGGGTTCATTTTTCGTGTGTTCGTGTATCCGTACAGGTCTGAAAAAGATATAAAAGTTTATCCGATTGCGTTCTCATATTATCGAGCTCGAGAACGAACTAAGACTATGCTCATAAGTGCGACAAGGTAAATAATCCATCGGGACTGCCAGGAAACCTGCGATGCCAAAACTACAAACCAAGCATTTAGTGAAGCCATCATATTGTTAGAGAAACCCATAAATGACAGTACTTTATAAAAAATGGAAATGTATAAATAGCAATACAATGAAAATTTCATTTACCATTTCATTTTGCACAAGGATTTTGGAGTAGTGGAGATTCTCATTTTGAAGTGGATCTTGTTTTGTTCGCTGCCGGAGCTACGGTTGACCGTTTCGCTTGCCGTTTGGACCAGGTAGATCTCCACCTCTTCTTCTTTCAATTACATGGTTTATTATTCATTTTCATAGCATCATTCAATTTAAAATACGAAGCCCTAAGTTGCTCCAAATAGAACCAAATCGGCCTCTTTGAAAATCAATGAAAAAATGAGATTCTTTTTGCAAAAACGTTCTAGAAGAGTATGGCTAAGATGCCAACGCCTCAATAGTTAATTGAATAGGTCGTTTTTTGGCAAGGAATCCATGAGAAAACCCCCACGTATGCCCACGCAGCCATAAAGAAACCGTTTGTATCCAAAAACGTTTTATTGTTATATGGTGGATGTCACATGGCTAGGAGAGGGCGTGGTGATTGTAAAAGAGGGTGTGGTCACTTTAAATGATGTGGGCATCTTATTTCATGTTTTAAATTGCTTTTGAAAATTGCCGAAATTGTCAAAACGTTGAAATAATGAATTTTTTATTCTTTTGTTTTGTAGGTAACTTCGGCGACCATGGTCGAGTGGAAAGAAAGAGAACATGAGATTGATGACTTAGCTGCCTTGCGGAGTCCCCGCACACGGGCCGCATTACGAGCTTGTGGCTTACTCAAATTATTCAAGTTGCAAAAAATGAAGAAAGAGATTTTATTACTCGAGCATATGATCGGCCTATGGGATGTTGCAAAGCAAGGATTCTGGATTGGCACACAACTTTTGACCATTGAGTTAGAAGACATGTATTTTCTGACTGGTCTCTCGAAAAGAGGGGTCCCCATATCTTTTTCCGAGCAAAGGGCGCTACCTGAGCAAGTGGACGTGTATCTGGCACGCCACTGTATCCTAGGAGCACGACTGGTAGGGGGTAGAATCCCTATCAAGGATATCCGGGAGCTACCTCTCCGGTCCATACTGTTTGCCATCACTAGTGTGATGGGCAGTACGAGCATGCATCTGGCATCAAGATCGCAGGTGGCTTACGATGTTCAGTGTTTGGAACCAACATTGTTCAACTGGAGTGCAGGGTTCCTTCGAAATGTGAAGGAACAGATTTCACGGTGCAGAACAGGACAAAAGCAGTTTGGTTATGGCTCGTTTTTTGTCTCATTTTTCCTAGAGCACATCCCCCAGATGTAGCCTCAGATAGCACTGGCAGTGCGACCAATGGATGAACCGAGGATGGAGAGGTGGACCAGTCTGTCTCTGAGGCTGGTAACAGAGTCAGAGTTTCGTTTCACTGGCGATTTCTTTGCCTGACTGAGACGACAGTATCTGTGGATAGAGGACTTTCCGTATGCTGAGGTGGATTTCCGCGGCAGCATGGATTTGATTTTACCCGTGGGGGAAGACTGGGATGTGTCAGGTAAGAGATTAAGCCATACCTTGTCTAGTTTTTGTTTTTAAAGTTTTTTGATGTATATATATTTTTTGGGGTATGTAGAAGAGTTTTTAACAGATGTATTGTTTTCAACATGCAGACAATGGAGCAGTGCGTCTGGCCGATATACCGATACCAGGACGTCGTGGGGGCATCCCGGTTGCAGCGGATCCGGTAGTACCAGTGATAGGTCTCCGGGAGGTTGAAAGAAACCTCCAAGGCCTTACGATGGGCATTCCTCCTCTGCGGAGGGGAGAAGTGTCTTCACATCTGCAGAGGCACACTGTGGAAGTACCAGAGAATATCAATTCTCTGTTGAGGCGTGTAGTGTGCGCAGTGATGTGTTACTCGCAGCACAATGTAGCGTAGAGAGATTAGAATCTCTCTGGTGATCATTTTTGTATGCCTTGTCAGGCGGTGTTGTAGGGGTTTAGAGACCCGACATTTTGCTCTTCTACACACTTTTTGATGTAATCAAAACATTTCAGTCACGCCATATATATATATATATATATACAGTTTCGAGTTTTTTACGGTGCCAATGATTTGTACATGATGATGTTTGTGATGTGTTTTAATTTACATGTAATGTACAATTTTGCTTTCCTTGAATCTTATATGTGGGCAAGATACTGATCCATAATGTAATTAGCTAACAAATCCGAAACACTATTAAGTTCTCTTGGAATGTGTCTATATTCAATGTAATCGAACATTCGTTCAAGGCGGCGAACTTGTAAGTGGAGACGTAGCAGGATATGACTACGGATAGCGTAGATACGGTTGAGTTGATAAACCACGAGTTGGGAGTCTAAGTACACAATGATACGAGAGATACCTAGGGAGGAGGCTTGGGTCAACAGTCCGATGACAGCATAATATTCTGCCATATTGTTGGTTGTTGGTCCTAAGCAGATACCTCTTGAACTCACCACCTCATCAAATTGGTAAATAACCCATGTTGTTGAAGCAATGTTCCGGGTATGTCGACTAGCGCCATCCGCGAACCCAAAAAAGATAGGAAAGGAAGATGTCATCTACGCATGAAAACACCAGCACAGTCATGAGTGGCAACGGTAAAGACTTGAGCACGCGAAAGAAATAGACACCCCAAACTAAAATACAATAATGTACAAAGTACATATGCTAGGTGATCTAGGCATAGTACTTTTTAAAGTAAAGCCCGTTTCGGGGCTCTCCCAGGGAAATTCCATCATGATCAACTAATTCGTAGGCGCCTCTATGTAGGACACACTTCACGATGTAAGGACCGTGCCATAGAGGTTCTAACTTTTCTGTCCCCAATTTATCATGAGCTTGGTCATAACCGAGGACTAAGTCTCCTTCTGCGAAAGTCCGAGGGTGGGCGGATTTGTCATATTGACTTTTAATTCGTTTATGATGTGCTTCATTAGCGAGAGCAGCATCACGATGTGTTTCGTCCAGCTTGGACAGATACAAGAATCGTTCTTCTTCAGCAGACGTATGGGGCAGGAGTTCTACTTTCAGTTTGAGTGATGGAATCTCACACTCGATTGGTAGGACGGCTTCCATACCATATACCAACTGGAAATGAGTGAATCCAGTTGAGGTTTTCACAGAGGTGCGATAAGCCCAGAGAGCAGAGAAAAATTGTAAATGCCACGATGTCTTGTTTGCCCCTACCATGCGTTGGATCATGGTTTTTAGGACTTTGTTGATGGCCTCAACTTGTCCGTTAGCCTGAGGGTAGTAAGGGGATGAGTTTTCATGGAGAAAACCCAATTTGACATGTAACTCGCTCATCATCTGGTTCTTGAAGTGTGCACCATGATCAGTGACAATGGCATGTGGTACACCAAAACGAGTTATGATATGGTTGAAAAAAAACAGAGCTGCAGTACGACCATCGTTCAAGAAGGTAGGCATAGCCTTAGCCCATTTGGTGAAGTAGTCGACGGCGACGATGATGTAACCGTGCCCCCCGGCTGAGGTAGGCTTACACTGCATGAAATCGATACCCCACTTGGCAAAGTCATCAATGGCGATAAGAGGATGCAGCGCAGTAGGGTGGGTGTGTGCCTTCTTGTTAAAGAGTTGGCAGGGTGGGCATTTTTTGACGACCTCGATGAAATCTTTGAAATTTCAGGGCCAAAAGTAGCCAGCATGTAGGATTTTTTGCGCTGTGGCCATCCCAGAAAGGTGACCGCCACAGGGACCAAGGTGACAATCGTTTAAAACACGTTCAGCTTCCTCGTGAATTAGACATCGCCGAAGGATGGTGTCAATACCGCGGCAATACAAGGTTTTGCCGATGATGAGATAACAACGAGAATGGTGACGAATACGTCGACACTCTTCGCGATAAATGTTGGGTTGAAAACGTTGGGTTTGAAGGTAGAGGAGAATGTCTCCATACGAGGGATCGGAGGTGTTGATGAGGAAGAGAGATTCATTGGGGAAAGAATCTCTAGGTTCAATGTTTTCATTGGCATGAGGGAGAGCACAGATAAGCTTTGCAAACACCAGGGATTTTTTGGCTTTGGCCTTCGTAAACTCAAGATCGAATTCTTGAAGAATAACGATCCATTTTGAATATTTGCCTCCAAGTACTTGACGTGTCAAGATGTGGTACATGGGGTTGGAGTCTGCAATCACCGTGGTGGTATGTAATAAGATGTAATGGCGGAATCTCTGGACAACGATGACGGCTGCCAGAGCCAGTTTCTCGACATGTGAATATCGAAGCTCGGGTCCAGATAGACTCTTGCTCAGGTAATAAATCACATGTTCTTCGTCGTTGGGGTCCTCTTGAACTAACACCATCGCAATAGTGGAAGTGGAAGCGGCGAAGTAAAGGATATAGTCCTTTGTATACTCTGGGGGGTGTAACAAAGGAGCGTGGGTCAAGGCATGCTTGAGAGCATCGAATGACCGTTGGGCAGTATCATCCCAGATAAAAGGGTTGTTTTTCTGTAGTAACCGCATAAATCCTTTAGTTATCTCGGCATAGTTGCAGATGAAACGGCGAAGGAAGTTTGTTTTGCCTTGCAAATTTTGCAGTTGGGTTAAATTGGTAGGTGGGGGTAAGGCTAGAATGGCCTTAATCTTTAAGGGATCCACCCTGATCCCATCTTTGGAGACAATGAAACCGAGGAGTCGACCAGATTCGACAGCGAAAATGCATTTGTGTGGGTTTAAGCGAATGTAGTAGAACCGACATCGAAGAAAAATTGCCCGCAAGTGATCAATGTGATCGGATCGATTGGATGAATGGGCGGGTAAATCGTCGAGGTAGGGCTCCGCGATATGCTTGATATCGTGGAAAGCGTACGACATGGCCCGTTGGAAAGTGGTACCAACATTTTTTAGGCCAAATGGTAACTTGTGATAGGCGAAATTTCCCCAAGGGCAGATAAAGGCCATCTTATGTTGATCAGCAGGTAAGATTTCAATCTGGGTATACCCAGAAAAGCCATCCATGAAAGAGAAGATTACGCTCCCTGTGCAATTATCGATGATTTGGTCGATGAAGGGCGTAGGGTAGTTGTCCTTGGGACAAGCTTTGTTGAGATCTCGATAGTCAACGCAAACACGGATGGTCCCTTGTTTTTTGGCAACCAGAACAAGGTTGGAGACCCATTCTGTCAAAGGGACGGGGTAGATAAAGCCATATTTGAGAAGTTTTTCAACTTTTTCCTTTATAGCTACGATTTTCTTGGGATGAACCGAGCGAAGTTTTTGTCGAACAGGTTTCGCGTCAGGTTAGGTTTTGATTTCATGTACGACGATTGAAGGGTCGATCCCTGGCATTTCCTCATAGCTCCAAGTGAAGACATTGTTGAATTCTTTAAACAAAGTGGTGTAAGAGGCCACTTCCTCAGGTGTGCAATTAGCACCAAGGTTAATGTTTTCCACGACACCTTCTTTGATCGAAATGTTAATAATGATCGTAGTAGAGATGTTACCCATGTTCCCCTCAGAGAGAGTATCTTGTGTGAGGATCGGAGATTGCGGAGCATCGATAACATCGGGAGGGAAGACAGAGCGTATGTCTTGATGAATTTCTTCCAAAGGCGGAAGAAAAGAGGATCGATGATGGTTATCATCCCACGGCAGATCGTCGATAATAAGCATTTCCATAATAGATTCGTCAGAAGGAAAAAATTGGGAAATGTAATCAACGGCGGACGACAGGGAATCCAACCATGAGGGCACCGAGTATGCGTCTGGTGACAATAACTGTGGATTGTCCGAAGAGGGAGAGGCAGATTGAATAGCTACGTATGCGGCCTCGGCTGGGTTAAGTGGCATAGTGTCACTGAGCACATCGAATTCCAGAGGACTAGGTACAATCCAAGGGTCAGATGATTCCAAGGATTGATAAGGCATAGTCGAGATCATATTGACGGCGGCAATATGATGCGCGGTAGGTGGAAGTGGTGTAGGGAAAGTAACCATGAGGCCAGAATCTTTCAATAAGCCAACACCAACGCTTTCATACGTAACTGGGTGGTCTCCCAAAAAGGGAATGTTGTTAGTAGCAGGGATGCGAGCGTCGGGTGTACAAAAATCAAGCTGATCGACGGTGACAATTTTACCTTGATGGGGGAATTGTACACATCGAAACACCGACGAGGCGATGGCAGTCATACCGTAGAACCAACTTCTTCCGAGTAATAGGTTGTAATCGAGGGGAGCATCGACCACCTCGACATCAACGGTAATAGTTTTGCCGCCCAACTGAACAGCTAAGGATTGTAATAATCCGTGAGGATGAAAACCTCATCCATCGAAAGCGCGTAACATCGTAGCGGATTTGTTAAGGGTAGGTGATTTTAAGCCTTTCCAACAAGCTAAGGACATGACACAAGTAGAGGCTCCCTCATCTAGGATAGTTCGGTGGATTTGTTGATTGTGAACAACAACATCGATTTGAAAAGCTAACTGGTGGGAGAGTCTCGGTTGATGATCATCCAGATTAAACGTGAGGTTGTTTGATGACTCGGAATCAAAAGCGTCGATAGCAGCTAAGAGCGTTCTACGTTGGTTGGGATAGTGTTGTAGAACTTCCAAGGCAGACATAGCACACGGTGCTTAGGCCAAATCTTCTACAATGTTGTAGTTTTGGGCAGCCCGTGAATTAGGACTGAAGGTAGATTTCCGGATGGTACTCTTAGGAGGGCGTAAGATAGAGTCAAATGAAGGTTTCTCAATCTGAAGTGGCCCAGATGGAGGACTAACAGACAGAGGATTAACGGAAGATGGTAATGGCTCCGGTGTGGAACCATTAGTAGCCTTTGGTTTATCAGGTTTAACTGGTGTGTCATACGTCGCAGAGCGAGTGGTCAGATTAACCCCGTTGAACATTTAAATGTGGGCACTTGTCAAGGCCTCATCATGGGGTGGGTTGGAACTGCCCCCAGCAGTGGGGGTTTGAGCAACCAAAGATTGTTGCTGTGGAAAAGGCTGAGTAAGCACAGTCAGTTGTGAATTTCCCTTGAAAATCTTGGCCACTTCATCGCGATGTGGACAGTCTCGGGTGTAGTGATCGTCACCACAAATGAGACATGGGAATTTCGGTTTGCGTTGTGGTTGTTTTCCGGCAGCAGGGGTTTGCGGTTGATTTTTTGGTTGTTCGTTTTTATTGTTATTCTTTGGTTTGTTTCTCGCTTTCTTCTTGCCCCCAGGTTGTTGTGAAGGGGTTGATTGGACCGCATTCACCTCAGAGACCTGGGTTTGAGGGGGAGTAGAAGAGGGTGCAGTCGGGCTGGGAGCAGCTGTCGAAGTGGGCCGCTGGATCGTTCCAGCCGACTGGGTAGTAGATTGGGTTTTGACGGAGCCAATAACTCCATCTGCATGGGAAGCAAACAATGGTTTGGATGGATTGTTAGTGGCACGGGTAGCATTCGGTATCAACTCGTACAGAGTATCAGATTGTGAATAGACTAAGTCTAAATACTGAGCTCGGGCAATGGCTTCTTCCTCGGTGACTACACCACCCATGGCAACATCACGAGCAATCTGGGGTAGCAATGATTTAGTGAACCATTATGCTAACAATTGGTCAGGAATAACTGCTTTGATTAGCCTTTGTCGTCGTCTCCATTCATGAATATGATCGGAGATATGTATGGATGTTGTCTGACGAAGGGAGGTTAATAGTTCAGTACTCGTCTCGTATCGAATGGGTAGTTGGAAGTGTGTAAGGAAGGACATGGCGAGAGAGTTGAAATCGTGAAAGAATGCGCGTGGTAGTTCGATATACCATTTTGCCGCGGAACCCGTAAGCATTCGTTGGAAAAGACGCAAACGTATAGAATCGTCCATGAGGGAGTTGGATGAACACCACAAATGGAAAGTCATTACATGGTTGTTTGGGTCTTCTCCGGACTTTCCGTCGAATTTTGGGATATCAGAAGGAAGTTTAGCTGGAATAGCTGGCCAAACCGGGGAATGATAAATAGGATCATTCGTTAACCGAGACAAGTCTGGAAGGTCCAGGGTAGCCAGAAAAGGTAGTTGTCG
>ML829714.1:0-18498 GCA_009831015.1 Picea engelmannii
TTTCGTGACCGCAACAATTCAACCAAAAGAACCAACAGATCCTGAAGAGGGGGAGCGCCTTTTTCATTCACAGATGTGGGTGAAGGGGACCCCGCTGCATTTTATTGTTGATAGCGGAAGCCAGAAGAACCTCATCTTAGCAGAGGTCGTCAAATAGTTGGGATTGTCAACAACACCACACCCGCAGCCATACAACATTGGGTGGCTTCGCCAAGGATGAGATCTTCGTGTCAGCCAACAATGTCAATTTTCATACGGCATCCAACCCTTCAAGGATGAGGTATTATGTGATTTTGGCCCATTGGATGTCTGTGATGTTCTCTTGGGCCAACCATATATGTGGAAGCGCCATGTTGTTTATAATTCTCAACCCCGTAGTGTCATTGTTTCTCTGGGGGGTCATATCTACAGAATACCAGAGGTAGTTCCAACTATTGTTCCACCTAAAAAGTGTCGCAAGGTAGTATCTCATACTGCAAAATTTAGCTTCTTCACAATCTGTTCAAAAGGAGAACAGAAGGACACCGCAACCACTACAGCCTCGCCCCAAGCACCTTCTATCAAATAGAAGAAAGTTGAAAAAGTTGCAGCAAAGTGAAAATATTTTTTCTTCACATCATCCTATCATGTAGCCTGACTTGTTGAATGGAGTCAGCCTCAATAGGTTCATGACAAAATTCCACAAACTGAGCAGCGTAACGTCTCCAGCAAGGCAAGCAGCTCACCAAGATCCAGATTCAGCAAATGCTTTTCCCTCTCCCCCGAGAACTCAACGCAATGTAGACCATTTCTTCCTAAGGAGGGAGGATTGATCCAGGTGGATATTTGTGGCCACCCACCTTTTTCGACTGGCTCAAAACAGTTTTCTGGCAATTTTGGCAATTTACTATTTTTAGCAGTTTTTAACTTCCAGGACCATTTTGAGGGCCCAAATGAAGGTTTTTCGAGATCGAGGATCTCAATGATATGAAAATACATAATTGAGCCCAAAAAATGAATCTCCTCGACAATACCTTTCCAACAAGCTATCATATGTCTAAAATGGAGATCGTATACAAAAGTTACGACCCCGGGAAGTTGATGTACTAACTTACCCAAATGGGGCCCACATGACTTTTGGCGTTTCATCTCTTAGGGTTAGGTTTTTGGATGTCGAGGGTTTTTTGCATTCCTGTTTATTGTAAAAAGGTCTTCAGAGCCTCATTGTAATCATCTTCTTGCGAATGTGCACTACCGTCACATCTTTTCTCAGAGATAAGCCGCCACCATTCTAGCGAGTCTTTCACTCTATATTTTTATAGTCTCTGTACATTTCATTCATTAATAGAAATCGTGTATTAATGTATATCTGTGTTTATGGTTGCATCTCTGATACATTTATGTTATCTTATTGAATATCTACGATATCTTTGTGCATTTCTTTATTATATCTCCGCTTGCATTTCGTGCCATAAATAATTTGGATCAAGAAGTCACTTAGAAACTCTATAAAAGGGATGGAGGAGGAGGAGTATGGATCTCTTCTTCATGCATAATATTACATTGCAAAATTTTTGACTTGACTGACTTATCTTGTGGGAGTTGGGATACCCAGCTCGATGAGGAGTGGTAGCTCAGCCTTGCGAGGCGAGCTGGGAGCTAGTTGTTCTTTGGTTTACTGTGAGTGGCCCCTTTGTGGCTCGGGGGGCTAAGGGGGAAGAAGAGTACCCCGAGTGTTGGCTAGGAGGTACCAGTGAAGTCACATCACGTGGGACGATGACTCGGAGTTGTCACCTTGGGCTACGGTACACATGCTTTTATTTTGAATGGTAGATTAATATTGATCTTGCACCTTCATTTATGTACTTTTAATTTTGTAAAGAAAGTGTTTTACTTAGCATTTTTAATCGAGAACCTAATTACACCATAGCTTTAGGATCGCTACTTGAATTGATTCCCTTGGCAATCGTTCCCTGAATGATGTGACTGTCCTGTTGGTTTAATGATATTTGTGAAGAGTTTGTCCTTATCCTTCGTCCTCATCCCTATATGACCAGTCCATGCCTGAGCAGTCGGCCAGGAGTCAGATCGACAGTCATCACTTCGGTGTTAATAGACGTATAGATCCTAATGCCTTTCTTTTATGTGCGTGGACTATGAGTGAAGGATAGTTCTCCCCGGCCGTATACCCCTTCTTAGCTCTGTGTTTCTTGTTCCTGGTTGACTGATTTTATTGCGCCTTCTAGCGATTGAGTACCTCTATGTATTGTTTATCATTCTCTTTGAAAACAACTTAATACTCTCTGTGTTTTATAACACAACTGCGTTTGATCTCTGCGTTGTATTTGGGCTCTGCATTTTATAACCCTCTGTGTTTTTGGTTGATTATTTATGCACTTTATCTCTATGATTTTAATGATGAATCCCAGTTCTTGGTTGGGTATTTTGACTGCGATTTACATGTGATTAACTACGGTGTAAATTATTGACTGTGTTTTCTTTGATGTAGTGACTGTTATTGTAATTTATAGGAACTACGATTATATATATATATATATATATAGAGAGAGAGAGAGAGAGAGAGAGGCATTTTTCCCGGTGTTATACACAAATACCATGTTTTAACTTAGCGCTCTCCATTATTAAACTAAGAAATTATGATATTTTCAACTCTACGAATTTCCTTTGAAGAGACAACAATGATATTTTTAACATGCAAATTTCTTTTAATTAGACAACAATAGTACTTTTAACTCTGCGATTTCTCATCAACATTATGTTTATATTTTTCCGTGTAGACTGATGCAAATTTGTTTGATGAGTATTCCCATTTCCAGTCAATGTCGAGAAACAAGCTCAATGCCCTCGGGAATACACTTTCTTACAACATATTATATGGGTGGAACTGGATGTACTGCATAGTTTTTGGGAATCTAAGCCTATTGTCAGCAGTTGAGTTATGATATTATTTTCTTATGTTAGAGCAGTCATTTGTAGCTCATTTTTTCAGTTGGTATATTGTTTCAGCTCTTGTCATTGTAAAGAAGGTACCATGCCTATGCAGTGTTGTCCTGTGTCTTCTCCTGGAAGACATTGTCATTATTGTCCACTATTATCTCATCTGCAAATTGGACAAACTACAACAACCCATGCAATGACCATGTTGTTTTTATAGTTCAGGTGACTGAAGTTTGAACAGTAGGTTAAGTAATACCACAATGTTTTACACCATGATATTTCTCCATGATTTACATATTTTTTACACCTTGATCCCCTCAACGATCTACCCAATATTTTACACAACGAATAAACCATATTTACACGATAATCTCACCATGAAATTCAGGGGTAATTACCTAGTAGTTACTCCACGTCCATCTTGGATTTATTACCAGATTGACATCACATACTTGGTCTGATTATTATCACTCCTTGCCTGTTGCCTCAGTGCATTGGTAACCAAAAATTTAATTGTCTGGTCATTGGAATGAATGTCAGTGTTCTTATTCATGACATACATACCACCCTCTTTTTAGGCAATGATTCGTGCCCTTAGATTTATTATTAATTCTTAATAGAAAGTGTTGTTGATTGGTGAACAACATTTTATTTTTAAAAACAATGTATTGTGGTATGAAAACGTTTTATCTTTACAACAGTGTAGGGTGGTATGACGATGTTTTTCTCTTTAATAGTAATTAGTGAAATTTAGCAATTTTCACCTCCTTGGCTTTTATACTTATAAAAAAATTATTGTGTACTGATGGCGTACATCGTTTTAAAAAAAGGGGCGATTTCACTTTCATTGTTAACTATATATTTATGGGATGGCTTCCACTTTTAATTTAAGGATGGCAGTCACCTTCATGGTTACTTAATTATAAATAATGGTATTCACCTTACCTTAATTGCACCTTCATTTATTTGTGGTTGGGGAAATCCCCCCCTCGTCACCTATGGAATAGTTGTTACCCCTTTTAAAAAAATGCATCACTTTAGGCGGTCACTAACTAGGTTACCTTGTACAATGATGACTAGCTTAGTGATTAAATTTGGTGTGCCACTAATAACGGATTTATGCAAGTGCACACAAAATTGCAATATCAAGAGCGTTAGTGATAGATGGAATGCGTGCACCGAGTAATTTAATGAAGCCTCGTGCCCAAGCTTAAAATAATGATTGCTGATTGTGGTTAGATTTTCTTGCACAGTCCATGATGCTAATGAGATGGTTAGAAGTTAGAGTCTTGCACATGTAAACTTAGCGCAAGTGATGATAGTCCCTAGACGCCTCGCACACAATGAAATCATGAGGTAAGGAATTTATTTATAGGCTTTAGATTCCTTTTGTGTGATAAGTTATTAAGTTGTGGTTGGGTGTCAGACCTTAGATATTGCACAATGAATTATTTGACAATACTCTCGCACACCTCAACTCTAGGCGATGGGTAATTTTTGATGTGTTGGTTTTTCTTTACGTAGCTAGTGTGTATAGTCATTCACCTTACGCCTTCACATATGTGGTCATGTGATGAGTTAACAACCACTGCGTGCACCTTCATTGTACTAACGATTAAGGAACTAATGACTTTTTTTGCGCCATGAATTATTACATGATTGTAGTAGACTAAAGACTTCCTACGCAATTTGGAATGTTATGTTTATGATGATTATTGCCAATGATTCCTCAAGCGCCTTGTTTACTGATGTTTTATTTTCCTTGCAGCTAAAAATAAAAATAAAAATTGACCTGTTGTACCTAACTTGTTGTCATGATTATGTGTTGTTACATAGATCAAAAAGGCCTTTGACATCTGACATGTTGGGCATCCATGTTGACTCCGATGGTGCATTCATCAACGATAGAGAAGATTATGGATCATCTACATCTTCCTCAAAACATTCATATGAAGACAATGTAGACTCTGATGGTATTTCAGAAACCATGAATCAATCTGAATAAGTGTATGGAACATTTTAAGAATTTTTTATCCATATGATGTTTGTATGGTAACTAAAAAAGAGCATTGAACTTACATATGATCCTACATGAAGTTATGAATCTTTTGTTATGTTTTATGAATGATATGTTTTTTTATTATGGATAATATAATATAATTTCTTAGCTCATATGTTTTGAATATGGTCAATATAACAATACTTTTAAGAAATTATTTATGTTTCATTCAATGTAGCTTGTATTTACTTTTTTATTATTAAAAGGAAAAAATTATTAAAAAGTGTTGTAGAATTTTTAAAGTATATTGTAATATTTTCATGGCATTATGTATTAACTTCTGCTTTGCGTGATAATAACATTTTAAAAGTAAACATTTAAGGATTTGTTGTATGATTTTTTTTATAGTAATGATGAGTTCTTTTACCACATTATAAAAATGTGTCATTTTAATACCCCAATTTTAGAATGGGTGCTACCGGTAGCAATACTTTTCAGTTTGATGGTTGATTTTGAGGTTTTGGTTGTAATGGTACCAAGTGATAAAAATACAATTTCAAATGTTCTCAAAATTTAACGTTTTGAAAAGAAAATAAAAATCAAAAACATCTCTTTTGTTTTTAGGTGTTGATTTTAATGTTTTTCTGAGCTATTGTCTAAGTTTTGAAGGCCATGTTTGAAAAATGTTATAATTGTGACCCCGTTTTAAAAAACGGTGCTACCGGTAGCACCACTTTTTGAATTGGGGGTTGATTTTGATGTTTTTTATGCAAAAATATGGGTTTTTTGGGCCAAAGTTCTCGTTTTGAGGTCACAATTCTCATTAAGTTGGTAACTATGTTAGAAAAGAACAATGAAGAAAATGGAAAGAGTTATGCATAAGTAATCAAAGGAAGGAAACATGGTCAACCAGAATCTAAGAAAACTAATAAAGATACATCTTCAAGAAGAACATCCATGTTCAAGCCACAAAGAAGCCTGGATCATGATCATGATCAGTCAAGGTAGAAATTCATAAGGACTACACCACAAAGAAGATCATTCAGTCCCAGGTATGAAAATTTATTTTATGGTAATTGTTTTTATTGTACTAACACTAGACATAAGGTTGTAGATTGCAGGGATTATAAAATAAATGTTCAAGAAAGAAATTCCTATGTGACCCCACGTAACATAGAATGTTACAAATGTCATAATTATGGACACATAGCTCATGATTGTAGAAGCATGATTGATACTTCCATGAAATAGAACATTGACATCAGATATAAGAAAGTATGGATAAGAAAAGAGGAAGAAAAAGTGAACAAAGACCAGGTCCCAGAGATCTCAAGATTGACAATAAAATGAGATGAAGAAAAATCTACATAGAAAAAGAAGGATGTCAGATATACAAAGGTTTGGAAAATAAATGAAAGAAAATAAGGACAAGTAAATAAGGAACATGTTCAAGAGATTGTACTTTCAGGTATTGTAGTGAAAGATGAATCCATAGACAAAAAGAAAGAAGTCAGATCTCAGAGAGATGATGAATCTACCAGTTAAGATGATGATGATTACACTTCATAGCAGGAATTGTTCTGAGCCATGCGGATTAGAGACTCCTAGGTTATATGAATATTAGACAGGGGAGTCTATGCGATAGTTGTGACAGACCAAATAACCATCCTTCGAGAAGCTTGCATATTTTGAGAAGACAGATCCAAAGAAGTCAGTTAGCAGAACTACAATTTGATAGATTAATCAAGACTTCATGATAGTATAGTGATAAATGGGTCAGCATTATCGATAGTTGCGCAAGTAGAGTCTTGGAAAGTATGGACAAAGATGGATTTGTAAGAATACTTATCATTTTTTGACAGATATATGAAAGTGGATGAGAGAATGGATTCATAGATTGGTTCAAAGAGTGGTTCAAAGACAATGAATCATTATCATAATGGATGATAATTACACAGGAAATGGATTGAACAATGCTAATGGATTCCAAATTTACAGATATTTTTTGGACACATGCAGTGCATACAACAGTTCACATTCAAAACAAAATAATTCTCAGAAACAACAATGACAAAACTCCCTACGAACTATGGAAAGAAAGCACAGACATCAACCTCTACATCAAGGTAACTCAAGGTAGTTTTTTTTTAGTTGAAATTTATGTTGATGATATTTTTTTTTAATGTACTAATGACAGGTTAAGCAAGAAATTTGCAAAGAATATGCAGAATGAATTTTAAATGTCATTACTTGGAGAACTATCCTTGTTTCTAGGTCTTTAGATATGTTAAAGAAACCAAGAAATTTTTATTTCTCAAACTAAGTATGTCAGAGAAATGATAAAGAGGTTCAGAATGGAATATTGCAAAATAGTTACCACTCATATGAAAACCAATTGCAAGTTGAGAAAAGATGATGATTCAAAGTCTACAGACCAGAGGCAATACAAGTCAATTATCGGTAGCTTACTATATGTGATAGTATCCATACGAGATGTAATGCAAGCAGTTGGACAACTAACACAATTTCAAGCAACACCAAAGGAATCACATGTATTAGCAGTGAAGAGGATTTTCATATATCTCAAAGGAGCGAAAGAGTTTGGATTATGGTATCCAAAAGGAAAGGATCTATTAATTATTGCCTACATAGATGCAGATTGGGCAGGTTGCATTGATGACTGACAAAGCACCAGTGGAGCATCATTCTACTTGGGTGATTGTTTAGTATCCTAGTTAAGCAAGAAACAATCATCAATATCCTTATATATAGCCAAGGCATAGTATATTGCAGTAGAAACATGGTGTACACAGGTTCTATGGATGAAACAAACTCTGACAGATATACAGGTTGAGTATGATGAGCCCATTCCAATATATTTTGATAATAAAAGCGCCATCGGTATCTCAAATAACCCAGTGATGCACTCCAAGATGAAGCACATTCCAATCAAGTATCACTTTCAGAGAAGAACATCAGAGTGGAATATGTGGGCACAAAAGAACAAGTGTCAGACATCTTTACAAAACTGCTTCCACGAGAAGCCTTTGAGTATCTTCGCCCAAGAGTAGGAGTAATTTCTACTCCAAAATGAATGCTTTTTAATTCTTATCTTATATGTCTTATATGTACACGAGGAAGCACCATAAATAGGACAATTCAGGTTGCGAGATCAGTTTTAGGAAGAGTTCTATTAGGGGGAGAAGCCCCGGATGGAAATATACCTTTGTCATTGATGACAAAGGGAGAGAGATTTATCATATGCAAAGGTAAATTMTTGTAGAGAGAKCACAAAGGCATGTTTCCAAGGAGAATGATTGYCATAAGGGAAGAATGAGTCATATGACTTTAGAGTGATACCCTTTGTCAAAGGGGGAGATATTATTCATATGAAGSGAGAGAGAATAATCAGAGGCTTATAAACACAAAGAAAAATAAAAGGCATGTAGATAGGGGGAGTAGCCCCAAGGAGAGTTTAGTCAGGGGGGAGAAASCCCAAAGGGAGATACCATTTTCCATTTATGTCAAAGGGGGAGATATAGAAAAATTGATGAGGAGTATAAGAATGAATGTTATCTTCACTAAGTGTTGCCATCAATGTTGGTGTTTCCATCAATTCCAAAGGGGGATATTGTCAKATAGTTGGCTTAGGTTGATGGACAATTGGTATGTATTGTTAGTTKTCATTAATGTCAACCATTTGAGACTGATGTTGTAGATTGATTTAAACCCTTAGTGATTGATGTCAACCCTTGGAGAAAGTTCAGTATCGAATTCCGRTAGCACAAAGGTTTGGGTAATGGACCCAAKTTTGTTTGATGTATAATGGTATGAGTTTTAACATATTTGAAGGTAATACTATTATATATGGGTATTACATGTTAGAGAGTTATGGCCATGTGAAGTTGGAGAACCCAGGTTTGGGTTATGGACCCAAGTTTGTTTGATGGATAACAGTATAAGTTTTTGATATATTTGCAGGTAATACTATTATATATGGATAGTACATGTCATTCCATTTTCATTGTTATGTGGAATGTCACATAACTCCTCATGGTTAGAGAGTTATGGCCATGTGAAGCTGGAAAACCCTCATGAGTCATCTAGAAACCCCAAAATGTCAAAGTAGTCAAAGTGGTTTAAGAGATTTTTAGAAGGTAAATAATAAAGTGAAGTGATGAATGTACTATAATTCAAAGTGAATACAAAATGAATTATTTAAATAATAAATTTAATGGAGAAATTACTAAGTTGACAACTGGTTAGAGTGGGTTAGCCCTTAAATAAGGAATGTGGTTTAAGATGGTTAGAAGGTAACCCCTTGAGGTAAAGTTAAGTGATGAGTGTATTATAAGTCGAAGTGGATACAAAATAAATTATATAAATAATAAATTTAATGGATAAACTACTAATTGGACAAGTGGTTAGAAGTTGGTTAACCCTAAAATAAGGAAAGTTGGTTAAGATGGTTAAAAGGTAACCCCTTGAGGAAGCTACATGAAAGTATAAATAAGAGAAAAAACTCTCTCATTTTAAATCAAACTTGAGGATATTGAATATATTTAGGTGACTGAGGTAACCAAAGGATATCTAAGCCAAATTTCAGAGAGAAGGTGATGTAAAGAACGTCGAAATTCAAGAGAGGATAAATTATTTTGATGATGCTTTCTAAGGTATGTTATTTACAAGTCATCTCACCCTTTTCACAATAACTTGTTTTCTAGAATGATTCATACCGTAAAATTGATAGGCCATTGATACAACATATCCAAGTATCTATGATGCAAATTTCATCTTGTGGGTCATTGTAGTTTTGGAGTTACACTCCGTGGAAAATAGGGTTTGTGGCTAGTCCTGAAACTAGTCTAAAACAGGTGTTTTGGGTAAAAATGTCATAACTTCTTCATAACAGATCCAAATTCAGTAATACCAAATATTTTGGTTATATTATAGTCTTTAGTATTCAGTGTAAACTTTTCAGATCCATACAACAAATATTTCATGTGGAGTACACTCTACAATTCCTCTCTCTAGAATAAGCCAAAATTCAACAAGGTATTTCATTTTTGCTATACTCCTTTTTTGATAAAATTGTGTACTATTTTCAGATCTTTATTCATTATAGCTACATAGTTATGATTATTTCGAGTTAGGGTTGTTGACTAATCCAAAAATAGTCATGTGAGACTAAAGAAAATTTTGATGAAAATGTTAGTCTCTTTTTGGTAAAGTTAAGGAAGGTTTTCAGATTTGTGGTCATATACACCAGGTATATTACAGAGTTACAAATTAGATTTCAATGATGAAATTGATGAGGGATTTTGGTTGAGGTACATGTTGGGTACATGGTTGAGACAAATAGTTGATGAGTTGGCACATACATGAGGTGTATAGTTGATGATGTTGTTACATCTTGATGAGTCATAGTTTATGAGTAGTTGATACATGATTGGTACATACTTGGTACATGGTTGAAGGAACTTGTTAGTAGTATTGTTGACACATTGTTTGTGGATGATGTAGCATATTTGTATTGGTATATTATTAGAAGCACATATTGATCTTGGTGATGATTATGAGTTGTTGTGTTATGCTTGGTTGATGCACATATTTGAGAGTTGTCTTGGTGATTGATCTTGGTGAGTAGATCTAATTTGGTTGATAAGATTGATGAGATAGGTTATTGTGATAGTTTGTTTGGACAAGTTGTTGTGACATGTTATTTGTACAGGTTTGGTGCATGGTTGATGAACTTGTTCATGGTACAGGTTGAGGTACAGATTGGTGCATGGTTGATGCACTTGTTTATGGTACAGGTTGATTACAGGTTGGTTGGTACAAGTTGGTGCATGGTTGATGCTCTTGTTTATGGTACAAGTTGATTACATGTTGATGCATGGTTGATGAATGGTTCAAATTATTGGTATAGGTTGTTTGGTGCAGGTTGATTGGTACATGTTTACAGTAGTATATCTCACAACGATAGTGTGACATTGGTTCCATCATTCTACTTCTACGTTAGGAAGGTTGGAAGGGGAAAGGACAGGTGGTTTTAGCCATCTTTCGGTTGTAGCCAGAGAACATAGGGGGTTGTAGCCTCCTTCTGGTTGTAGCCAGAGAATTGAGGAGTTGGATCTTCCCTCGGGTTGTAACCTGAGAAACTAGAGGGTTGGAGCCTCCTTCCAGTTGCAACTGGAAAACAAAAGAAGTTGGTGCTTCCAATGAATGTAATTCTTCAATACATATAAGAAAAAGCATTTTGCTCTTTTCTCCCGCTTTGGGTTTCCACGTAAAAACATTGGTGTATTGTGTATGTGTATGATTGCTCATTTTTTCAGTGTTTATTTACTCTGCATTTATTGGATGATAATGTTACACTGATATAACACTTGCATTAAAGGATTAAATTTCTCTATTACTAATTCACCCCCCCTCTTAGTAATCCAACAACTATTGTGATGCTAAGAGTGAGTTTGATCTATATTCTCTTTAATATGAGGTTGAATTACAAGTGGGTTTTAGGATTTAGGTTTCATGTATGGGGTTAAAGGTTATATGCTTCTAAATATGACATGATTCTTTTATGGTAGCCTAAAAAATAATTGTATTAGATAATGGGTTTCTAGTGGATATTAATGATTAGATGTAATCACTTTTGGTCTTGAAATATAACCAAACCCTGCTTTGGATTGGTTAACAATTCATCTTTCTCAAATACAAAGAAAGATGTTAATAACCTATCACTTGGAAGCATCTAACATGAGTAAAAAGTAACTCATAGAGATCACTTATAAGTTATTTTAGATTGCCATGTTTTATTTACACACAATGATATCATTATCCATCAAAGTCTTGAAATTATTTCATTAAAAATTAAACCTCTATCTCTAAATATTTGTAAACGTTTTCCTACTTTGAAAAAACTTTAATTCTACTATTTAAAATAAGATATCCCTACACATACCATAAAAAAAATTATTCACAATGAAATATTTTATAGACTGATAGGGATAATATACAAAACTGAATTTGAATCATAACAAAATATTTTATCAACATTACTTTTGTGATATGGATGGAATACACGATTTTGTGTCCTCAAAGACAAGTTTCGCTACATAATCACACGACATGGTAAACTATCTGCAACAACCATGTCTCACCAATAGCCACAAATCTTGGCAATCGATTATTCATCTCATCATTGATGTTCCCTTTCATTCTCCATTTTTTAATGAATCCTCGTTAAGGATGGCTCTCATAATATTATAAATGTCACTTGAAATATAAAAGTTATCTACATTGCTTTAAAGTCCCTCATGTATGTAGTTTATGGATTTAGAAAAGTGTATGAGGTATATACAAGCTGCATATGGATTTGGGAAAGTGTATGAGGTATATACAAGCTGCATCTGGATTTGGGAAAGTGTATGAGGTATATACAAGCTGCATATGGATTTAGGAAAGTGTATGAGGTATATACAAGTCATAGGAGCTTACATTATTATTAAACATTTAAGATTGGGAAGATAATGTTTTTTCTTGTAGGTAAGATTTGTATAAAATGCATATTGTAGAAAAATGTTACAAAAATGGTTTTTCCCTGGAGCATAAGTTGTCATTGTTGCAAACTGACTCTATTCTAAGTGATTGTTTACAACTGTACTAACTATAATACCTTCAAAAATATAGTGTCGAGTGGCATCGATTGACATAATATATATACATGAATACTAGACCCATACTCTCTCAACTAACCTCAACATTGTTAACAATTATACGCAAATCCATATGCAGAATTTCAAGACCAAAACCAAAGGAAAACCTCGTGATATTCAAGCCTGGCGCCATTTTTGAATAGGAGGAAGTAGGAGAGTCACCCTTTCCTATGCTAGCACAGGAGAATTTGTAACTTCTCAAGTGAAATCAAAGGGTGTGGTGGAGGCTATATGTCTCTCCAAAAGCTCAATGCAAATTTTTACATCAAATACCTCATTGCGAAGATCAAAGACTAGTTGTTGAAGAGTGGAAAGGGAGCCAAGTATACAATGTGGGTTCTCTTCATTGTTGTCTCTCCTCATTCTTGCATGTGACTGTGTCATAGAGTGTCTGGCTTAATTTTATTTTGAGTGAGCTTCGTGACAACTACTCATAGTATTACTATGAATACCGGGAGGTGGGATTTTATATGAAGTCTAGGTCAGAAAGGAATTTGGTGCATAGCCAAGAGATTTCCACCTCATTTCAAACCACTCTATTTCGCATCCCCAACCTCTTGAGGTGTGGCCACTTTCCTGTTGTTGATCCTTGCTTGAATTTCTTGTTGGAGACTTGGATCTTTTCCCATGATAGTTCCATTTTTCCATGCCTTCGATAATGGAAATGAGTCGACCCATAGGGATGTGGGTTCTTATTCGTTGCTTCAAGAGGCCCATTTTCCTCGACATGTTATTCTATTATCTTGTTAGATTCCTTATATGAGAAGACCAGACGCTATCCCAGAAATGGAATGACTAGATTCCTAGTTTCCATCCACAACAATTACACACCAAGTAAATACCATAAACAAAATGGCATTGTTTCCAGACCATGTGTTGGATAAAATTCCTTCTCCTCTATTTCATCATGGTCGTTATGAGGTCACTGAAGTACCTATAATAGAAATTAAGGTTGTTGTCTTTCACCATATGATCCTGCAACCTTCCTCTACCTATGAAATCCTTCATATGTCATGAGCTTTGCATGAAATGACCTTGCCATATCCCAACACCTCCAGCTAAGTCATTGACATAGAGATCAGGGATCTAGGTGTCCATAGGTTTTAGTGAAATCCAATAGCTCATTTGCATAATGAGTTGTTTGGCACCCCATATGGGGTGCAATCCACAGATTGTGATAGAGAAATGCATTATTTGAGGATAGGGTGGTCGCTATACAGAGATGAATTACATATTAAATCTTATTCTTTCTTGTGAACTTGGATATTGTCTATATTGTCGACCACTTTATTGGCTTTGCACCAGATGTGGGAAGGAATTAGAACTTGTTGAGATTGAATGATGTTTTGAAGAATTTCTAGTATGTTAAAAAGCCTCCATCTAGAAGAGATATTCTTCGATGAGTTCCCATGTAAGATATTGGAGAGCATATGGATAATTACTTGGGATTCCCCCTCTATAATTATTTGGTTGTAACCATAATCTTGGGCGTGAAGGAGACATTTGGTGAGGTCCCATAGCTCTAATAAACTACTCAAATCATATTGTATATTGTCAGTTGATGTGTGTAGAATGGTTCCCTGATCATTTCTTATGATAAATCTAAAAATCGCTAAACTGGGGTTACCTTTTGATGCCCCGTCAAAATTGATTTTGATAAACCTTAATGGAGGGTATGTTCATCGATTTGGACTTGTCCCATGCAGAGAGTTCTCTTTGAATGGGAGGAGGAGGGACTTATTCGTAGATTCCATAGATATAGGATTTCCTTCTCATTATAGTCATAGGACAAGTCCTCTCTGGTCTAATTTGTGCTCTGTAAGGTTTCGGCTATGTTTTTCCTTATGATGATCCATAATTCCTCCTAGTGTTGTGATTTGTAATCAAAGATTCTTCGATTGTGTTCTTTCCAAATCTTCCATAGGATTTACCCTGGGAGGAGTTTCTAGATAGAATTGATAATTGGATTCTTAAAAGATTTGATCCTCCAACTTGCATTTGTGAGACCAATATCTTCCTAATTTATGTCTGACCTGTGCATCATGATGGCACTTTAGTCCCAAATGTCGGAACTGAAAATGCACTGGCTTAGAATATGTTCTCATGTTTCCTCGTTTTCCATGGAAAGGTGAAAAACAAAACGGCCTATAAATCCTCTCTTTGTTAAGTTTTCCCATGTAAGAATTCTTTTGAGTCCTACTAGCCATAAGAAGGTGTTGATTTTTGGCCATAGCTTGGAATTCCAAGTAGTTGTTCAGGTGGGAATTTTTTGGATCTCGAAGAAGTTGGGTTTCATTCCATATGCCTCTTTGATTATGAAGGTGCCCTTAGGGGAGTGTCCCCATTGAAGTATTTAGGTACCCTTCTTAATTTTGGTCTTGTGCATTAGAGCTTCTACTTTCCACTATTCCAGTATATGGGAGTTTGGGTGTCCTAACTCTGTTGCATTGGTTTTCCATCTTATATAAGTGTCTAATTGATTACTTGGGTTCCATAAATCTACAACTAGTTCAAGTCTTGTGTTTGTTTTTTTCTTAAGACTTAGAGGCGGTATTTTTCACCATGATTCCATCCAGAATATAGTGGTATTAGCATTCCCTATTTCCCAAAAACTATGATATTGGATAAGAGATTTGTCGCATTCTAATGCATTCCAAATGAGGGATCCTCCTTGACTTTTTTTCCATCTAATCACATGTTCTTCCCTCATTGTGTCGGCATATTTGTGCCACCATAATCTAGCCCAAATTTTTCTTGGTTTTGTGATCCGCCTCCACCAAATTTTCTCTCCAATGACCTGGTTGAGGATTTGTGGGTCCCTCAAACCTAGGCCCCCTTCTTGCTTCGGTTTTCATAATTCCTTCCAATTTATTGAGGCCCATGTATGTCCTTATTTCGTTCCATACCAAAGGAACTTATGTTGAATGATTTTTATGGATTTGAAGACCAAAATAGGAGAGGTCGATGTTGAGAAGATATATATATAGGGATATCCTGAAGGAACAATTTAAGGAGGATTAGGATATTGGCCAAGTTGAGGGTTATGAAGGTGCAGGAGCTGAGTCATTTTTCCAAAGAGGTGATTAGGCACTCCCAAGAGCTATTAAGTAAAGAATTATCAATCATAGGTACCCCAAGGTAATTGGATGGAAGGGAGCCCTTGTTCAAGCCAATGATTCATAGAATAAAAGATTGTACTACACTAGGGGTGTTGAATAAAAAAAACATGGATTTGTCTTGATTGATGGTCATTCCTGAGGCTACAATGAAGTCATTGAGAATTTACCTGAGGCACCATGCTACATGGGCAATGGGGAAACCCATCATCATTTTTTCATCTACAAATTGGTTGTGTCATATTGGTCGGTCCAAGCCATGAAGGGGAAATATTTTCAGAATTCAAGACCAAAAAATGCCAAAAATCATTCAATTTCGCTACTTCAAATGCAAAGATGCCCCCAATCTAATATAAAGCAAGAAATCAATTTTGTGTTTCAAATATAGCTAAAAGCAATAGAAAATCTCTATAAAACAAAGAAACCCAAACAAATTTTCTCTTTTAACACAAACTATTCAATTAAATAAAAAGTTATTTCACCAAACAATTCTAAAGAAAGACAAGGCTTTGTAACTGAAAGATACTCAAAGCAAGAGACCAAATATTTAAAAAGAAAACAAAGCAAATATGACTAAAAGTAGTTTCAAAGATATCAAGTAGACTGTAAACATATCATAATCAAACCCAAAAATTCACCCAAAAACCAAATCCAAGATATGGGTAAGGATAAACCATCAAAAATAAAAAAAAATCACAATCGTCGCAGGCTGTAGACTAACACAATGCATCGATTCCTGATTTCCGCAGGCCAGGAAACCAATACAGTGCGGAAACGTTGCACTTTGTCAAAAAGGTGGGGTGCAGAAATCAAATCTGCAGTCTCAGAATTCTTGGAGAAAGAAGTATGTGGGAAGCAAAGAACTGTTGGAAGGAACCTGACGACATCAAAGCACGTGGTTGTATCTTTCTTCCACATTCTTTAATACATATATACTTTTATTTCCTATATGAATGTTATTTGTTCATATTGTATGATTCCTTGATCACATACATAGTTTCATATCAAACATACTATGTTATTCTTGTCTTCATTGGCTTTTGTTTATTTGCAGATATTTCTCATAAACCTCGTGATGGAGCTTAGATTGCATTGGCGAAGTCAGATCTTTGATATTTAAAATTTATGTTCTAGATCCATTTCTCATTTGATAATTGAAATCTAAGGAAAGAGTAGTGTATTGTCTTGTTTTGTTCTAGTTTCGTAGTGAATCTAGGGAGATTGATTCATGTCCACACTTAACAATTAGCCCGATAACAAAATTGGCGACTCCACTGGGGAACATATTGTTTTCCTAGCTTGTCATGCTTTCTTTCTTTGTTTGCCTAGGTTATATTTTCCGAGTCACTAGGAGATCTCGATTGACTCTTTGACTGTTTAAGTTCACTGGAAAACCTTCTTACTTTTTATTTTTTCATTTTTACTTTGATTTCTGCACCCTGCTTTGAGGGACAGTGCGGCAATATTTGATTTCCGCACCCTACCTTCTTTACAAAGTGAAACGTTTCTACACTGTATTGGTTTCCTGGCCTGCAGAAATCAGGAATCGACACATGGTGTTATTCTACAGCCTACGACGATTGTGATTTTTTTTTATTTTTGATGGTTTATCCTTACCCATATCTTGGATTTGGTTTTTGGGTGAATTTTTGGGTTTGATGATGATATGTTTACAGTCATCTTGACAAATTTGAAACCGATTTTAGTCATCTTTACTTTTTTTTCTTTTGAAAGATTCGGTCTCTTTCTTTGAGTGTCTTTCATTTACAAAGCCTTGTCTTTCTTTAGAATTGTTTGGTGAAAGAACTTTTTCTTTTATTGAATAGTTTGTGTTAAAAGAGAAAATTTGTTTGGTTTTCTTTGTTTTATAGAGATTTGCTATTGATTTTAGCTATCTTTGAAACAAAAAACTGATTTCTTGCTTTATATTAGATTGGGTGCATCTTTGTATTTGAAGTAGCGAAATTGCATGATTTTTGGCATTTTTTGGTCTTGAATTCTGAAAATATTTCCCCCTCATGGACGCGGGGGGGGGGAGAATTGTGTATTAGTGTATAGTCTCTTTTGCTCATTTCTTGAGAATCTTGATATTAATGATATTAATAAAATTTAGGGACATTGTGCATATGGGAATGAAAAACGTTTTCTCCTTCTCGTAATATAGTGTTCATTGAAATGAAAATATTTTCATTCTCATTTCTTTGCATTGTTTAGAGTCGGTCAAAACATCATTTTGTCCACTCCATTTTTCCTCTTGAGTAACATCAACCATAAACTAAAGCGATTATAAAAATTGATTAGACATTTTTATATTTTCTGGTAGAAAACCTACATTATATTAGTTGTAGGGCTTTGGAATAGGTGTGAAAGATAACTTTCCAAAGTTGTTGTTAAGAACCAAATATCAATATAGCATAGAAAAACCTCATAATAAGTACTTAACGCCTTAAAAAGGAGAGAAATTCAGATAATAAGCCTCTTCGAGGGAGAAACCTCCTTATACCCACATAAATGTACAACTCCAAGATGATTCCAAATGAAAATGTCTCCTTGGCATATATAGGAGACTAAGAGGTATAATTACAACTAATGGAATAAAGCCGACATAAATAAAATAACATTACTAATGTAATATGCCCCAATTAAGGGGTAATGAGACAATATTAGGGATTAACATGCCCCTCCCCTTGAGACAAGTGTTGCCCGCAACGCTTGAGTAACTTTGGAT
>ML829715.1:10842-22794 GCA_009831015.1 Picea engelmannii
GAAGATCCTTCTAGAAGCGGAAGCTTCTATTAGGTCTTCTTACATCCACCTAATTCTCTTTTATTGAAAGGTCTTATTAATATTGACCTTTATTACATCCGAATACATTAATCTACCCATGTGCGGGTTAGGACCTTAACACGGTTCCACTCTCCCAGTTGATGGACGGTCAATTTCGCCCGTCAACAGGATTTTGTTGTACATTTTATTAAATCTCTTGGAGAAATCGGAGATAGACTCTTCTTATTTTCTCTTCAAAGACCCAAACTCTGTCATGTAATACATGAAGTCTTTTTTATCTCCCCACTGTCTTAAAAAGGCATTATCTAAAGCTTTGATCCCATCAATAGATCCAGGAGGCAGGGCCTTAAACCATTTTCTAGCCTCGCCTTGGAGACTATGGACAAAAATCCTCATCCATACGTCTGCATGCATGATGTTATTATCATCTATGAAACTGTAAAAGGCTTCTAGGTGCTCTTCTGCAGTTATGTCCCCCTCACCTGTAAGCCTGGGCCGCTGTTTGAGGTAACCATCTGTTGGGAGGGCGTTGAGAGGCTGCGGTAGCACGAGGGGAGCATACCTAGCGGCTATAATGGGCTCCATTCTGGTCATAGGGGGATTTGCTCCTGCCATAGGGATATTGTGTGGAGGAGAACTTGGAGGAGAAGGAGCCCGAAAAGGGGATACCGGGGATGAGATTTTAAGGGGAGTGGGAAACAATAAGGGATTTAGGGAGAAGGCTAGCGAGCTTAAGTCGGCTGATGTTCCCTTTTGCACAGAAGTAGCGACAGTAACAAGAGGAGGAGTGGTAAAGCCAGGGATGGGAAAATCTTCTGTGGCCCTGGGTCTATGCCAAGGTACAGCTTCAGGAGAAATGGGAGTGACAAGGACTTCTCCCTCTAATCTGAGACCAGGGGGGGAAACCTCAATAGGAACACTCCCAAACTTCAGGAAACGGGAAACTTGAGAAAGTGGTCTACTAGGAAACTGAGGAGGAGAAAATGGAGTTCTTACAGAAGGAGACGACAGATTACCTAGTTCAGCGGTGATGGCTTCTCCTTTAGAGGCCTTTCCTTTTCCGAGGACTGCCTCCCGCTCAGTCTCAGGTGTAGCTAGAGGCAGCTGTGTATGGGACCGCGTGTGTCTGCCCCTGAAAGCCACAATTGACACAGCAGGTTCGTCACAGTGGAGTCGTCACAATGGAATCGCCAGGTGCACAGTAGCAATCTTCAAAGGCTCTGATGCTTGATGCACCTTCAAAATCAGAAGCTCAATGTCGTTCAATCCCAGGGAAGATTTTCAACTTCGTCCCTGGCAACGGCGCCAGAAATGTTGGCGACAGAAGTCACTCCTTGATTGCAGCAGGAGCAGAGCCCGATGCCTATCAATTTTTATGTCCTGATAGTTTTAATGGGTGATCAAATGGGTAGAGACTCAGGAAGTTATCACTCAAACTCAGGGACTAGGTCCGACATGCGAGGAACAAAGGAGGTCTTGATCTAACTTCAGTTAGTGGGTTGATTTGAAAATGAGCAGGTTGAAGACTTGGTGAGAGGAGTGGACAAACTACCTTAGGCAACATGCCTTTCAGTAATTTGTAGAAGAAAAAAACTCTGAATGCGAGATCCTCTAGTTCAGAGCTTTGGGAAACTGAAAGGGGGGACTTGACTGGATTCTCCAATTCCAGGTCATTCAGTGCTAAGAAAATCACAGGGACCTATTAGAAACAATGCGACTGTTACAGTGATCAAACTCTACATCATTCTATAACAGTTACAACTTGACTAGATTCTCCAATTCCGAGCCGTTCTAATACAGTGTAAACAAAGACGCGAAAGAAAAACTGACATTCATAAGACAAGAAGTCTCAAGAGTCCAGACATAACCAGAAAAATAGTGCTTCATTAAAGTTTACCACCGGGAGCCTTTCTCAACCATCGATACTTTACAAAATACAAAGACTGAGTTCATATACTCAGAGAAAATCGCCTAACAGAGACGCGCCCAGTCGCTCAAGGCTTGGTGTCCTTTCAGCCAAAATATGACGGGTATTCTTTGTCAGACGCCACCTTAACTGCACATGGCTCCTGCAAAGGGAGTAACTGAGCCATTAAGTGCTGAGCTAGCGTGTACAGACCTCCTCCAGCGGGTCGAGGACTCGGCATGGCTTCTTCAGAAAAGTGGGTACACAGGACCCTCTCGAGCAGACCGTTTTCCAGATTATCCATAATTTACACTTAATGCCTGAGAAGAGGTTTCAACTACCCCTTCTCATCCTCATTTACTCCAGGCGAAAACCAGGATCGAGGTCGGATCAGATGGCGCATGGAGATCACGATCATCCTTTCGGAGACTAGGCTCAATGCCCTTGGCCCCTTTTTGCATAGCTCCTTTCTTTCCCAAGTGACCACGGGCCATGACCCTGTGTCTATTCCCAAAACTCTTTTGGCGTTCGAGAATAAGGAGGGGATGATCCATGCTTCTTAAAATCGCGATGAGCGAAATGCCGAGATGGCTTGAGTTGGCGCCATGCATCCCTCTAGATCTTGACGGTTCTGAACTCTCCTGACGATGCTGTGGGCTTGGGTCTTAGATACTCCCGGCACCTTGCGCATCGGGAAATGATGGAGAAGTTTCTTGCGTTTCAAAGTCGCAATGGACAAAAAGGCGGAGAGCCTAATCGCGTGACAAGTGGATCCTGTGGATGAACGACTGAGGTTGCTTCGCGATACTGCGGGCCCGACTCTGGGTGCTTTCGGCACTCCAGGGTTCGGGGTTTTGAGATGTGAGATGATGAGGGACATTCTCCTTTCAAACTCCTGAATGTTGATATGTCGACTGGATCTCGCACTATGTGTCGCTGGATCGGACGACCCAAATTTAGTCTTGAAATATAGGCGCTTTCTATGACGCTATATATCGGTTAACTTGGTAGCCCCGATATCCCGATGACCATTGATCTGCCCTTATGGATGAATCTGGGCTGTCGACAACATAACTTCGCCCTTTTACGTGCTTGGAATCCTTAAAACGAGATTTTCCCATGCTGCTTTCGGGCGCTTCTCATGCATCTTGCAGACCCGAATACTCTTGCACCTCTGACAAGAAATGTCGCTAAGAGGGGTGTTAGGTATCCATTGCATGAAGGATGGCCATCATCTCTTTCTCATATATGGATTTACCCAAATTGTGGTCACACAACTTCTTAATAGTTAATGCCAAGGTGCATCCTTCTAGCATCAAAATAGCTCCAAGATCTTTGACCAAGGTATCACATTCTAGGATGAAAGTCTTAGTAAAATTTGGTGTTGCTAATATTGGGGTACATCACATGGTAACCTATAAATCTAGGAGGGCTTGCTTGGGCGCCTTGATCCATACAAAAAAAATCATTTTTAGTAGTTATGTTAAGGGAGGAACAAATTTTCCATAATGTTTTACAAAATTTATGCTGTAACTGGTAAGTCCTAAGAACCCATGTAGGATCTTCAATGTCTTTGGCCAGGGACAATCTTGCATATCCTCTTTCTTGGGATCTACTCATACTCCATCCTAATTAACAAGGTGATCCAAGTATTCAACCTTTGAATCCCTAAAAAAACGTTTGTAGTGTTTCAATAATAGTTGGTGGTCCCACAAGAGTTTAAAGGCTCTATCAACATGCTCTATGTGGGAATCCAAAGGTTTTTTATAGATCAAGATATCATCAAAGAGTACCAACACAAAAGTACATAGAAAGGGTTGACATTTTTTGTTCATGAGGCTCTAGAAGGAGGATGGAGCATGTGGCAAAGGCCAAAGGGAATCATTAAAAACTCATAATGAACCTCATGTGTGTGGAAGGTTTTCTTGGATATCTTTGCATCTTTCATCCATATATGGTGGTATCCAAAATGAAGGTCAAGTTTAGTGAAAAACTTGGCTCCATAAAGTTCATCCGAGAGACCATTACTAACTGGGATGGGGAAATTGTCTTTCATTGTTAACTTATTGAGAGCTTGAAAATCAAGATGCATGCACCAATTGTCTTCTTTAATACCATGACCAATGGTGATGAGTAGGGGTTGGTATTGGGACGTATGAATCTAGCCTCTAGAAATTTCTAAATGATCTTCTTGATTTCATTCTTCTACATAACAGGTTGGCTATAAGGATGCACATTGCGTGGTAGATTACTAGGAATCAATGGAATACCATGGCTATGCTCCCCCCGTGAAGGTGGTAAACCCTAGGGTGTTTCAAATACCTATTGATGTTTAAAGGGGACCAATTGCAAATTAGGATGAATCTCTTGTTGGAGGCAGGTGTCCACTACTTGTATGGCATTGACCTATGCAATAGTGCCTTAATGACCTTTCTTTAATAATGTATCCATTCAATGAGAGGTGATAATTGCAGGGGAACAAGATGTAATCCCTTTGAGGGTATGTTTGTGCCCTTCCTTAGTGACTCTCATGTATAAATCATTGGAATCCATGGTGACAAGTCCCAAAGTGTATAACCATTTTTCCTCGAGAGCTACATCACAACCACCCATTTCAATAACAAACACGTGAGTTCAATGAGATGATACTCACCCATTTGGAGTTTCATATTTTCACACTAGCCACCAAATTTCATCATAGCACCATTGACTATCATAATTTAAAAATTAGGTATAGGATGGACATAACAATGGGTTTCTTTGTCCACTCTCGTATGAATAAAATTGTGGGTGCTATCACTGTCAATCCGTATAGTCACTTTATGGTGCTTGATGTAACCAATTGACTTCAATGTTTGGGGTGCCAAGAAAATTGATAAGGCACAGAGAGAAAATTGGGGTTCTTTGCAAGAATTTTGCAAGGTGTTTTCATATTTTATGCGAGGGGTGGCATTGTCCAAATCTACTTTAGGAGTGCCTTCAGGTGATTTGTCTTTTGAGTGCTCTAGTGGGGATACATCCACTTGAAATAATTTATGTTCATTACATTTGTTCCCTTTGAAATATCTCTCATCACAATTATAACGAAGTCGGAGACGTTGGCATTCTTCCATCTCTTCCTAAGATAACTTGTGGATTCTTACTAGCTAAGAGCCAAAAGGGCTAGGATTAGCTGCCACAAGGGGGCTAGTGTGAGTAGTGAATAAAGGCCTCTTGGCTTGAGCATCGATCACCATCTTAGCTTTGTTAGTTCTTTCACAAACTTCTAACCATGTTTTTGGCCACTACATCATGACATGTGCTCCAATTGCCTCCTTGAGACCACTAAAGAAACATTTCTGAAAAAAGGAATTAGATAGGCCCTTTGCATAGATTGTCAATTTGCTCAAAGGTGGAAATATAGTCAACAATTGTGTCTGTTTGGTGTAATTTTGCTAGCTGTCCTAACTAATGAGTGTCATGTTCAAAATGAGCATAAAGGACCTACAAAAATTGGGTCGAAGTAATGTAGCCTCCATGAGCTTTCTTATACCATTGGCACCACTACCAATGATATGAATCCAAATATAATATCCCCACTTTTAGTTTCTATAGGTCATTATTAATGCCATGGAGAGAAAAATAATGTTCCATTTAGGTAACCCAACCCAAGGGATCAAAACCATCAAATTTGTTCATGCCTACTTTTGGAAAGCGGTGCCACAAATTGTGATCCTAAAAGTGTGGGTGAAGGTATTTAGAAAGAGCATGTGAGGGGACTAGACTTTATCTATTTAAGGTCTCTTTGGTTGGATCAATGTGTAGATTTGGATCAATGTGTGAATCTGATATCTAAATACCCAAATAAATACATATCAATTCAAACACCTAACCTTTCTTGTTCATCCCAACTTTTCTTGTTCATACTGTGCAAGACAACTCTTGGAATGAAGATTCAAGGCTAAAAACATTGCCTTCAACCTATTGGTGTTGAGCAAATAGGTCCTAATTTATCCACGATATTGCCAACAACATTTAATTGGCAACTTTCTTTCCCACACATCCATCGCACTCCCTTATTTCTTACACATAAGACACAATAAAAAAAACTATACCATGTTAGGTCTCGTTTATCAATCATATACTTCAAAATAATAACTCCAAATTATCAACCGACCACTTCTTTTTGGTGATTTTGAAATTTGCATAAATCACATGTCACTCCTCGGGTCATAGACTTACATGGTGTAATAATTCGCCGTATATTTTGAGTGGGTGATTAGAAAGATACAAAAGAGAAGATATTTTAGGAGATCACATTTTGAGTGGGTGATTAAATATTAGAAAAGTCAAAAATATATTTTAGGACTTCAATGGATTAGGCGAACGGCCAAACGCCTTAAAGTTGTTTTTTCTAAGTCAAAATGTCATGGAATAGTAGCCTAACAAATGTCTTACTCAAGGAAACAACATAATGATAATCATGTAAAACATCCATTTGTGTTTGTATTATATTTTATATTTAAAATATTATTCAATTTTATATATTTATATCAATATAAAGGGGTATGGTAATAAATATTTACTTTGCTTGATATTCATGTTTGAATATTGTGGTAAATGATGCAATTTAGATTTAATGGTTTATAAATTATTGGATTTGAAGACCATTTAGATTCAACAATTTATATATCATTGAATGTAATTCATAATTTATAAATTATTAAATTTCAAAAGCAATTCAAATCCAATAATTTATATATTATTTACTGCGACATTCAATGTTGTATAGCAGAATAGATATTGTTCGCCACATACAAATGACTAGATTCATTAGAATCTACTTTCTCTTTCTCTTTCCCAAATTACATAGATTGGTCTTAGTGAACCTAATGGGATACACTACATGTCCACGTCAACATGTTGTATAAACATTGATAGAGGTGAAAGCCCAACATCCACCACTCACGAATCCACCGTACAAAAGAAGATCCACTTATGGCGTTTCTAGAAATTTTGCCTCGAAATGTCTTCTGAGATGACTTGTAAAGATAATGGAATTATTTTTCAAATACTATAATAATGATAAAGTAAATTTTCTTCACAAAAGGAATTTAAAAAATACATCCAAGCATGTTTAAGTTGACTCTCAAGTTCTACGAAGATCGAGAGTCATCTCTAAGTCGAGCACTATGACTTAAGGTAAGTCAATAAATATCTAATGGCAGAAAACCGAATAAATATCATGATTAAACAAACATCCATTTTAAATTGACCTTATAGGTATGTATATATTATTTAATATTTACATTATGCTATTGTGTTTATTCTGTTGATAAGATTTTTGGAATTTATTTAAAAAATGAATCGATCTTAAGTAAATTTTTCTCATTACTGGATATTAAAATCTCAACAAAAGAGACGGTAATGTGTAATGTATTTGAAAACTTAGCTAGTACAATGAAAACTTTTGGAAAATCATGATCCTCTAATACGGGGACTTCATGTAGAGAAATACAAAAGGTTGTTTCACCTATGACCATAACAAAATGTTCATTGGTGCGCATGGAAAAATTGTTAAGAACCATATGAATGACATGGCATTAGCATAAAAAAAATTTATGATGCAATTAAATGTGAATGATGAGCTTGCTTGTTGGTCATTGTTTGTAGGAAACCCTTCAATAATAGACTTCTAGAAGGTGTTAGAGTTATAGTGCATGAGTATTGGGTGGGAAATTCCCATGTTTTATCGAATGAAAGAGATGTGGTGTGGGAATGCGTATCAGAAGTCATTATGAACAACATTTGAAACATTTATTGGAGATGATTGAACTAGATTTTTCAATGAATTCAAAGAGAGTCACCGTGATAATGATATCCCAATAAACACATTTGTGAAACTTAAACTATGGTATATTAGACCTATCGTTGTCTATGACACACTTTATTTGTCATTACCATGTTGAATTTGAATTATATTATGTCTCTTTCCTTGATTTCAGTAAAATCTTTTGGACAAATTCACCCACTCCTTCACGATTCGTGCTTTCATATCCCAAATTCCATGTGAAATATGAGTTATTTTACTACAGACAAGGTTTAAAAAGAAATTCAATCATTGTGGTAATTTGTCTTTATCCCATTCTAAGTCCCCTATTTATATGAGTGATCCATCATTGTCAAATATAACTGTCAACTGGAAGAGATACAAACATGTTACTCTCAACATTGCATCCTCTTCTTCAAGTGCTCTCTCTGAAAATATTTATTTGTTAGAAAATACAAATCCATGTGATAGATTTCTTGAAAACATTTGAAAATGAGATTTACAAATACACCAAACATTTGCATTGAGCTAAGTGGCAAGACCTACAATTTAAACAATCTTGTGAAGTTTTTCTACCAGGGATAATTGTGAGTGGTTGACTTTGGAGAGAATTGCATTGATGCACAAAAGTGAATACTATAATTCCAACCAAGTGTCTACACTTGTCCATTTTCTATATAGACATGCACAACTCATTGTTAATGATATAGAAAGCACAAATAATAATCGTCATGTGATTAAAGAGTATCATTTTTACATTAGTGATGATTATATGCATGATACACATTTTGTTCAACATTGTTTCAATGTAATTTATAATTCATTGAAAAAACATGGAGTTGAATTCAATCAACATTGGATATGGTTAAATGATTTTGCGAGTCAATTTAAATCTTTAAAATTGTTCTTTAAGTTGTGTTTCCTTCACAAGAAATCAAACATTAAATATTTGAAATTTCTTTGAGACTGAGTATGAAAATGGAGAACATAATGAATTTGAAATTCATTGTGGTAAATTATTTACCTCTCCTCGACCTCAAATGTTAAGAGATACCACTTTGCCCATGTTTCCTCATAAGTCTTTGGTCAAACTTAATCTATATTTGTATCACCTCTCTCCTTATATTTCTCGAGCATCTTCCTATGCAAAGGCTTCATGTGCTTACTTCCCTTATTTTTGGAATCACTTTTTTAATGTTTTCTTTCTCCTCCCCTTAATTGAGTTTAGTCACCTATACACACTAATATAAAAATGACTTTTTTAATATAATTATAGTTATTTATTAAGGACTATTTTTTCTATTATGATGGGACAAGTTCCCACTATTGATTAAGACAACATATTCAACACATATCTTAGAAATATTAATGAAAAATCTATGTATAAAAACAAAGTGATGCAGTCATGTGCAAGCACACTTCTTGCTTAGAAGATGCACACGTTAATCGTTGAAGCAATTATTAGGAATAAGTTAAAAACAATTTTTTTTAACAAAAATGGCTATGGATTTTATTAAAAAGAAGGTTGTGCATGGCAAACACAGCCACGAGGTACAAAAATTTTAAAAGGCTAAAGGCTTGAAGTAGAGATGAAGTTTTACAACTTTTTAGGTGACTCATAAGTCCTTCTAGATACACAAAAAAAAAATACTATAGTTCTTCCATGTATACATTTTAACATAGGAGAATAGAAAAAATAATACTTTGTACTGCATAGAGTTAACCTAGGTGAGTTTTAACTATGTATCCACCTCACCTAGAGAAGTTTCCATAATGTCATGCATGAGTTGATGTGGCAAAGGTTGCATTATTTCACAGGAAGTGAACAATCCTTCTGATGGCATTGGTCTCTATTGAGCAAAGACTCATGGAGGGTGGCACTGGACGTGACATCGAAGAGACTGGAGCTGAGAACAAAGTTATCGAGTTAACAAGAACTGTGACCTCAAAACAAGAACTCTAACCCTTAAAACCCATATTTTTTCATTAAAAACATGAAAATCAACCCCCAAATCAAAAAGTGGTGCTGTCGGTAGCACCATTTTTTCTAACAGAGTCAAAATTACAACATTTTTCAAGCATGGCCTTCAAAACTCATACAGTAGCTCAGAAAAAACTTAAAATCAACACCAAAATCAAAAAGTGGTGCTACTTGTAGTGTACCCTTTCACTAACGAGGTTTCCAAACCTATCAGTTACCATTCTATACATGAATGATTACATAATTTGTATAGACATTATAAGTGCATGCATTTAACACAATTAAACACATTTAAATTACAGAGTGAAACATATCTGGTTACTGCTATAATTAACCATTCCACAGTAACTCATTTACACAGCGGAAAACATGATACATGAACAACACAGTCATGCCAAATGTGATAAAAAGATAATTCAGATACTTATCTTTGAACAACTGTAGAATTCACCAACCAAGTGCAGGCCTTCCACGAACCTCCCAGCCTTAGACCACACTGTTCATCAGCTCAACAGTGGGTCACCCCCGATCTGGGACCGAGCTCCACCCCAAGGCAAGGAATCCTAGGCTAGGCTGAGGTTACAAGGAAGATATCACATACACATCACCAGGAGGAAATCTCTCCCATGAATCTCCCACGCTCACTGCCCATAGACCCTCATTCCCCACATGATTGTTCCACCCCAGGAGAGTGCACCTTCTCTGTCACCTAGACAGTCTTTCGGCTGCCAATCTCCCTTACCTTGGGTTACATGAACAGACCAGACCAGAATTCTCCGGGCTCTATGGCAGCTACAGGGTTCCTTCCAGGAGTTCTCTTCTCCCTCTGTGCACTCTCTCACCTGGAGGAGTCGCTCACAGGCCAACAAGACTCACGCAGTCCAGTACTGCGTGGTCACAACAATCCACGGGAAACACAAACAAATGCTTCCCAAAACGGTTCAACGGTCACATGATAATCTCACGGGATGATTTTGGAACAGGGACTTCACACAGAGGCTAGCTCAGCTTCCCCGAATAACAAAGACACTTCCACTCAATTCAACACAGGCTTCTCGTTCAGGGAATGCACACACGGGTTTTCCCGAAGACACGCACAAACTCCCCAGCTCTGGACAGGGTGTACACGGTTTCTTCGGACAACCACAGGCTTTACGACTTTCAGAGTTAAACCAGGGTATTCTGGCAGATGGCTTCCACGGCTCTCCCCAGGACAGTCGAATCGAATGGATCAGAACCCCCTCACGACTTACTGCATTGGTTTTATTTGCATGCACCAGGGTTGACACTTGTCACCCTGGAAACTGCATGTGTTACATCCGTACGCCTTCCTCCCACCACTTGGGAAATCACGTGTCCTTCCAAAGGACTTAGGATAAAATAATATGCACATGGCTCTTTTTGGAAATAATATTAAAATATTATTCCAGGCCTAAGCCCCCTAGGCTTATCTCCTAGGCTCAACACTCAGCCCCTTTCCACCTTACAGCCCCTAATTCCTTTCCCACTCTGTGGACGTTCAGTCCCCCATCACTCATTCATCGTGGTCGGTCTGCACTGGCGGTGTTTACATTTTATTAATTGATCTGCATACATACAAGTACATCAACAGGCTCCTGGCCTTCAACACTTAGGCTCCCTGGCCTATCAAAACACATAAGCCTACAACTTATGCAAAACTTGGCTCACCAACCTATAGAACACATTTACAATTCTTTGCATATAACATGATCTGTAACGGGGCTCGGCCTTGGGGACACTATACTACTAGTAGCATCATTTTCTCTAACGGGGTTAAAATTACAACATTTTTCAAGCATGACCTTCAAAACTCATACAATAGCTCAGAAAAACCTTAAAATCAACACCTAAATTAAAAAATGATGTTACCTAAAGCAATTATTTTTCTAAACATTAAAATTATAGCTAATTATGACTTAATTGAAACTATGGCCTTGACAAGAAATCCCTATGCAAATAAAAAACCCAAAATTGGATTCTAAATGGTCACTTGAAAAAATTTTTACTGACTTTTTTTTGTTAATTTATATTAAAAATAAAAATAAAGAGAAATGAGAAAATCTTTGCAATTTTTTTTTAAATGAAGAAAAATACACATTTAAAAAAATATATTCAAAACCTAGAAAAAAAACAAACCACCAACATAAAAAAAGATGGAAAAAACAAATAAAAATAAATGAAAAAAAAAATTAAAATATCCCCGGAAAAAATAAT
>ML829715.1:28425-47002 GCA_009831015.1 Picea engelmannii
TGTTAGAGCTTTTGTTTTTAATTGTTTTTTTTAAACTAGCTTGCAAATTTTTTATTGTGTCCAATTTATTGATTTTTTAATGTAAATTTTAAAAAATGGAAAAAAAAATCTAAACAATGATTTAGGAGCCGATTTTGAGTTGTTTATCGATGATTGTACTAGTTATCGAGGGCACAATTTCAATTAGATTATGATTTCAACTCCAAAAAAAAACATTGCTACTAGTAGCATCACTTTTTGATTTGAGGGTAAATTTTAAAGTCTTTGTTCACAATAACATTAGTTGTTAACGTGATGGGTCGAAATTTTAACCATCATAAAAAATAATGTGGATACATTATGGATAAGAAGATTTAAAATATCAAAAAACAACTTAAAAGGGGAGGGGGGTGCTACCAGTAGCACAAATTTTCAAAACGAGGTAAAAACTTTGACCCCCCAAAAAATAAAAACTTTGTAGAGTTCTAGTTAGTTTGGTTACTATGTTTGAGTTAAATATTGATTAACCGTGTGAAGAACGATAGCTAATTCCTCATTCCTCTTTACTTCCTGCTCCTACAATTGACAGGAAAGTTTAGCATTGGAGGCATGCAATGTCTCCATTTTAGTTTGTTGAGTCTACATTTGATCCTGTAACTTATCCAACTTTCACTTTGTGCAGTCATAAGGGGTGTGACTTTGTTGCCACATGGATGAAACAACGATCCAATAGACTGAGCTTATCATGAGTAGATATTGTTGACTTAAACCTGTGAGGCAGGTGCATGCTCAACACTTATGATGCTTCCAATTTTCACTTACCTTAATATTGTTGCCTTGATGAAACTCCTCAATTGAAACTGGCTATAAGTCCCCCAAATAAGAGGATGATGCCATATACATATATGATGATACACCATGCGGATTCACTATGAGAGCCAAAGACTTTGATGCAATTCTTGTGTGGACTATGACGCATGTGAGGCCGAGGGGGATGGATTCGAGGATTTGGACCTAGTATGAAGGGAAGATCCCACATGAATTCGTCATATCGCATGGGCCTGAGTTAATTACCAACACGTGAAGATGAAAGGTCAGGTGGTGATATGAAGTGTGACCTCGTGTCACAAGTATGGGGGAGCCTCTTGATGCAATGTGATCCTTAGTGACGTAAGTTTCTCTACTAGGAATGGGAGGTGGGGTCACATCCCCTCCTAACCCTTTCATTTTAGAAATTAATTCCTTGGGTCGGCATTGATCCATGAAAAATATAAACATTTTGTAAAGTTTCATGCTTAGGTTATGGGAGGTAAATTTGAGAGAGTTCCCCATTAATTCAAATTTTGCTTTGCGTCAGATGCTTTTCTTCTTTGTACAAAGTGTAGAATTCCTGCAGAAACCCCGATAGATCTAGAATTCTAGTTAAATTGAACACATGCAATTTGCTAATATTCAAGAGATGAGAGAAAGTTTTTGCTCCATAAATCAGAGAATTATATTAATAAAAAATGAATATACATGAGAAACCATCCTCAAAAAGAAGAGAGGAGGTGAATATATAGAATTTCCAACATAGAAATTCTAGTCAAAAAAGCTAGAAAAAAGATAAAATAGGTGTCATAAGCTAAGGGAGACCACATAGTTCGACCTAGACCACTAAAGACACATGTCACACACTCATTAATTCCCACAAGAGTTAAGTGATGCACATTATATCACTTAAGCTCACTTAACTGACAAGAGAAGCAGTTCCAACTCACTTAACTGACCCGAAAAAGTAGTTACTAATAATAATAACGACAAAAATCATTAATTAAGGGATAAATCTCTCACTCAAAGAGGAGGTGTGCATTCCCCAATAATGGATGAGTTTTTGCATGGGGGAGTTGGAATAAACCATGAATAAATCAATAATAAATCAAGAAAATCAAGAAAATCAAGAACCAGGAGTTGAGTCTTGATCTAAAAATAACAGTTTTCCCTAAAATCTAGGGATGAGGCACCCTTCTTCTCTATGTGGCCAAATTAGGTGAAATAAAGTGTGATGGAGTGTATTAACCAAGATCTAGGAGTATAAGCTAGGTATAAACTAATGTAAGTTAGGGTTATGCTCCAACACCCCCCCTTAAGCCTAACTGTAATGACAGACAATTTTGAGTCCCGAAAACTTGGCCACTTTAGGTACTCATTACATAAAACAACTCCTCATGAAAAGAGGAAAGAGGGAAAACCTCGTGGGACCCCCCCCCCAAAACAAAAAGAGGAAAAAAAATGTTGAGTGGCCAAAAGTGACCTACTCAGTTGTCTCCACCACTCCAAGCCTGGCTCTCAGTTTTGAAAATTTCTTTTTAGTGAAGGACTTGGTGAAGATGTCTGCAACCTACTGCTCTGTGGGATAGTATTGCAGTGAAATGACTTTGTCATGGATCAACTCGCAGATGTAATGCATGTGAATCTCGATGTTATTGGTGCTATGCCTCTGAACTGGATCAATCGATATCTGAATGGACCCCTGATTGTCACAAAATATGACAGTCGAAAGTGGATACTGAATACCAAACTCAGAGAGAATCCCCTGCAACCAAACAGCCTGTGTAGCTGCATTCACTGTACCTCTATACTCTGCCTCTGCTGTAGATAAAGCAATCATGGATTGCTTCTTGCTAGACCAACAGAATGGGCCTGAACCAAAGCTAAAAACATAACCAGAGGTGGACTTGTGGTCTGTACCATCACCAACCCAATCAAAATATGTGTACCCAATCAGTGAAAGTAGGCAATCTGCAGCATAAAAGATACCAAAACTGGGAGTACCTTTCACATATCTAAGGATTCTCTTTGCATCTTTCCAGTGAAGCTCATGAGGCTCTTGCATATATCTATAACAAACTCCTACTGAAAAAGAGATGTCAAGTCAGGTGTGAGTAAGATACAACAAGCTCCCAACCAACTGTCGATACAGTGTACTATCCACCAAAGGTGTAGTCCTGCATCCTCAAATCTGACCCATGAAAGAAAGGGAGATGTTGTTGGATTGCATTCTATAATTTGAAAGTAGAAAAGTAGATCTGATGCATACTTATACTGTGCCATCTTGATCCCTGAAGTAGATTGAGAAACTTCAAGACCAAGAAAGTAGTGCAACAGTCCCAAATCTATCATGGAAAATTGATCGTGCAATGTTGATTTTGCTGAATCGATAACTGAAGTAAGGTTCCCTGTCATCAATAATTCATCTACATAAAGTACTATTAAAAATAAGGAATCATCATGTTGAAACAAATAAACATTCAGATCAGATTTGCATCGAATGAATCCGATGGAAAGCAGGAAAGAATCCACCCTTGCATACCAGGCTCTGGGAGCCTATTTTAGGCCATACAAAGATTTCTTTAATCTGCAGACGAGAGAAGAGTTTTGAATGTATACTTATGGTTGCTCCATATATATCTCCTCCTTGATATCTCCATGAATAAATACACTCTTCACATCCATGTGGTGAACTTTCCATCTGCGATAAGTAGCAATGGCCAAAACTAGTCGAATGGAGTCCATTTTTGCAACAGGTGCAAATGTCTCTGTGTAGTCTATGCCATGTACCTGTGCGTTTCCTTTTGTGAAAAGTCAAGCTTTGTACTTTCTGATTTCACCATCTACATGAATATTTGTTCAATATATCCATCGGCATCGAACAAGCTTTCTTCCTTTCGGAAGTGGAACCAAGTCCCATGTGTTGTTGTCCATAACAACATAGTACTCTTCATCCATGGAAGCCTCCCAAAGTGGGTTTCCAGCAGCCTCAGAGTGTGACTGTGGATCTAAACCAAGTGTCATATAGAAATTCATGGGAAACAAAGGTTCTGTGGCATCTAGGGCTTGAGGATCCCCCAAAAAATGTGATCCAGACCTTCTTGTATCCGTAGGATCACCGACTAGTTCACTCGCATCTTGCAGGGTTTTCTCTACCCAAGTTGGCAACTGAGTTGGAGAAGCCATGACCTTCCCCTCATCCTCTATATCAGAACCAAAATTCTTCTTTTATGGCTTCTATGAAGTGCTCGAATAAGTTTCTGACTCCTCCTCATCAGTGACAACAAGCAGTTCCTTGGCAAGGTCTTCTGAAAAATCATGCAGTGATTCTTCTTCAAACTTCACACTTTGAGATAGAATGAACTTTCCAGTATGAGAGTCCAGAAATATATATCCTTTGACACCTTCAGGATATCCAAAAAATATGCATTCAACACTTTGAGGCTCCAAAGCCTTCCTCTTATCTGTCGGAATGTGAGCCCATGCTTGTGAACCAAAAATGCGAAAGTGCGACACTTTCGGTTTCTTACCGGTCCAACATTCAAAAGGAGTGGTGTCTTTGAGTGATTTGTGAGGAACTCAGTTCTGAATGTATTCTGAACAATTAATAGCTTCATCCCATAGCTTGGGAGCTAATGATTTCGACTGTAGCATACAATTGGCCATCTCTTTTAAGGACTGGTTTTTCCTCTCCGCAACACCGTTCTACTGTGGTGTATATGGCATTGTGTGTTGTAGTTGTATGCCTGCATCAACACAAAGTTTATTTACATATTTGTTGTAATAATCCCCCCCATGATCAGTACGGATTATCTTAATCTTACACCCAGACTCATTCTCAACAAGTGATTTAAATTCTATAAGGCATTCAAATACTTTCGATTTTAATTTCAGAAAAAATACCCAAGTAAAGCGAGAGAAATCATCTATGAAGGTGAGTACATATAGAGCCTTACTAATTGAAGGTTGTGGGAATGGGCCCATGATGTCACTTTGAATCATCCCAAGAGGTGAAGAATCTCTATGTGCCTTCCCTTTGTCAAACTTTTTCTCTAGATGCTTGCTAAGAATGCATCCTTGACATACACTGCTTGTGAATTTAATAGCTGGCAATCCTTCTACCATGTTTTCCTTGTTGAGTTGATGCAAGTACTTATAGTTTAGATGGTCAAATATTTCATGCCATAACCTGCTGATATCATTATATTGTGACAGAAATACAATGCTAATATATTTAGGAATAAAGTGGGAGAAAAAATACAAATGAGAACCGTCATCTGCAATTCCATGTGCAAACTGCGAGCCTGTGGAAATGTCGATAATCACTGCGGAGTCCGGAGTGAACTCCACCTTCCTTCCAGAGCTGGAATGAGTGATCTGATATATCGAGAGAATATTTGTGAAAAGAGAGGGAACATGAAGCACATTTTTGAAGAAACCCCCTTCAAGATCAACAATTCCTTCTTCACACACTTTTATGGGTGTGGCATCTCCCAAGTAAATTGGGGATCTGGTGCTTTCTTCGATGGAGGAAAATTCATCTTTCGATGCAGCCATATGGTTAAATGCAACTAAATCAAGGATCCAATATGATGTATTGGATGTGAGAACCATTAAAGCATGACCATCTCGTTCTCTCCCTCCCTTTCTGTTATCATCTTTCTTCTTTGCATTTTCGGGCACCGTGAGATTGTGTTGCTGCAATTGCTTAGGCATCTCATCGATAGTCTTCCTCATGCAATTTTATTTGGGATGAAAGCTTAAAAGTGTTATTTCTTTATTCTTCTTACCCTTAAGCTCATAATATTTCTCTGAAGATTGTGTGGATCTCTCCTTCTTCGATTCAGGAAATTTTCCCGTTCCTTTTTTCTTGTCTTTTCCACTACTCTTTGGAGCATCAGTAGCCGCAAGTTATTGGTTCTTGGAACTCTTGATGGCACCCATTTGGTCTAAATTATATTTCTCTTGAGTCAATGCTGCAATGAAATCATTCAATGGAGGCATTTTCCATGTTTCCTGAGTCAATTTAAATGCTTGAAAAGACGATACAAATACAAAATATTCAGGGCCTAGTTTCGAGAGAATTGAAAGGATGAGCTGATCTTCCTCTTTCTTGAATCCACATGCATTAAATTCAACGAGGAGGGATTTGAATTTGGTGAATAATTCTTGCAAGTTGCTGAAGTGAATTGGACTTAGGGATATGAGTTCATTCTCCAGTTGATGCACTCTCATTGCATCCTACTTGCCGAATAGTCCTTCCAATGTGGTCCAGAACACATCGGGAGTAGTGGCTCCACTGACATGAAATAGGAGATCTATGGAAATAGATAGGAATATCAGCCCAATTTCTTCATCTAATTTATTTAAATACTTTATCTTCTCCGCTGCAGCAGTCGGTTCTTTCTTCGTTCCCATTGTTACCCTGTAAAGCCCTTTGCTTCGGAGGAGCAGAGAGATCTTTGTCTTCCATTTGAAGTAATTGAAACGATTTAGAATGAGTTTTGTGGGCTGAGAGATATGATCCATTTCTACTTTCTGTGCCTCCTGATGATCTATACCTGCAAATAAAACCGTGTACAATCCACTAGATTCAATCTAGCTCTGATACCATGTAGAATTCCTGCGGAAACCCCAATAGATCTAGAATTCTAGTTAAATTGAACACATACAATTTGGTGATATTCAAGAGATGAGAGAAATTTTTTGCTCCATAAACCAAAGAATTATATTAATAAAAAATGAATATACATGAGAAACCATCCTCAAAAATAAGAGAGGAGGTGAATATATAGAATTTCCAACATAGAAATTCTAGTCAAAAAAGCTAGAAAAAGCTAAAATAGGTGTCATAAGCTAAGGGAGACCACATAGTTCGACCTAGACCGCTAAATACACATGTCACACACTCATTAATTCCCACAAGAATCAAGTGATGCACATTATCTCACTTAATATCACTTAACTGACAAGAGAAGCAGTTCCAACTCACGTATCTGACCCGAAATAGTAGTTATTAATAATAGTAACGGCAAAAATCATTAATCAAGGAATAAATCTCTCACTCAAAGAGGAGGTGCACATTCCCCAATAATGGATGAGTTTTTGCATGGGGGAGTTGGAATAAATCATGAATAAATCAAGAATAAATCAAGAAAATCAAGAAAATCAAGAACCAGAAGTTGAGTCTTGATCTAAAAATAATAGTTTTCCCTAAAATCTAGGGATGAGGTGCCCTTCTTCTCTATGTGGCCAAATTAGGTGAAATAAAGTGTGATGGAATGTATTAACCAAGATCTATGAGTCTAAGCTAGGTATAAACTAATGTAAGTTAAGGTTATGCTCCAACACAAAGTGTCTTTCTTCCCATTTTTCCTTCTATAGATGTGGTAATAGCTCACTGATTTGAATTTTTGCTCCATATTCATGATTCTTTGATAGATTTGCATGATATTAGGATGAGCATTTTTAATTAATCTTTGAATCCCCTTTATAATCAGATCAGAGTCACCAAAAACAAGGACCGAAGTATATTTGTCTGTTGGGATGAGATTCATTCCCATATACAATACAAGAACCTATGCTTGGTTATTTGTGTTTTTCCCTAGCCCCTAGGAGTACTTGAAGGTATGATTTACTTCAGATTCAAGGATGAATCCCCCCGCACCTGCAGCCCATGGATTCCCCTCTAAATCCCCATCAAAGAATAAAATGATCGATTCTTATTGTTTTTTCTAGTGACCAAAATAATGATCAGAAAGTATAACTTTCCATAAATACTTAGAATATTTGGGAGGGGTCGAAGGAGAGGGCTAAGAAAAGTGAGCATTGAGGATTCTTGTGACCCATACCTATTCATCTTCATCTTCATCTTCATCGAGAGAGAGACAAAGAGAGAGAGTATCTTGATTTCACACAAAATAATTATGATAAAAGGATGTAGGCCATTGATAACACCCTGGATGGAGGAAGAAGCTTATTTTGAAACATGGCCTTGTTTCTTGTCAACCAAATCTCCCAACAAATGAATTTAGGGATCATTTTCCACAATCTCACAAAGAGTGGTTTTTTAATAAAGTTGTTAGCATATCTGCATTTCAAATTTATAAACATGTCTATCCAATTTGAGGGAGGGTTATATTGAGGGAGGAGTGGGGCATATACTTGATCCCAGATGTTCTTTGATAAATGAAATTCAAGGAAGAGATGTTGGGATTTTTTTTCTACTGATTTACATAGAACACACCAAGAACGTCTATTTATTCCTCAATTTTAAATATTTTCTGCAGTGAGAATATTTCTTTGAACTAATACCCAACAGAAAGCATTAAATTTTGGGAGAGAGGAGCTAAGCCAAATGAAGGACTAGATCTTAGAACTGGGGGGTTTGGTCATATCCACCATCAATTTTTGATATCGTCATTTTACTGAGTATGTGGAGGTTTCCCAACTATGTGTATCTTTAATTTGGATTTCTATAGGAGCACATAATGCAAGAAAATTATATAGTTTGGGAACCAAAAGAGCTAGATGATCTGGTGGGGAAAGGATTTTCCATCTAGTCCATTTCCCAATTTCTTCCCATAGTGAAAAATTGGCTATCTTGGTGAGGCCAGAGTTGAGGCACCATATGTTAAGGGGCGTCAATTATTCAACTTGTCATAGAGGCATCCTTCCGATTATACTATCAGTCCAAATATCGATGGATTCTCTATTCCCTAGAGCCTGGGAGAGCTTGGATTGGATAAGTGGGGCTACAAATTTGAAAAGTTTCCAAATAAGGGATTATTTCGAGTTAGGGAGAGGGATGTTGAGACTGTGAAGCATGGGAGGGATTAGATATTTTTAGATAAGGGCAAGTTTCCACCATTCTATTAATCATGTAACCAGTTGCCAATCTAATTTCCCCCCCAAAGCTTCATTCATGAAAGATGGTTTCTGATAGCTAAACCCCCTTTCTCAATATGTTAGAATATTGTATGCCAATTTACTATGTGAAACTTCTTTTTGTTTGATTTTCCTCCCTCCCACAGAAAAATTCTTAGATTTTTGGATATTTTTTATAGAATTCCCTTTGGTGCCAAAAGGCTTGCACATTGGAAAATAGTTAGTGTCGAAAAGACATATTTTAGGAATTTTTTTTTACCTATTGGGTTTAACCACCGAGCTCCCCAACTCTAAATGTGAGCTAACATTTTTCTGAGTATTTCCTACCATGCCTAAGAAGTGGAGGATTTGAGGAAGATTGACATTCCCAAATATTTAAAATAGGACCAATTGATCACCATTGGGAACCCAAATATTCTAGAGACGGAGGATTGAATATCTCCTTCTATATTCCAACCAAATATTTTGTTCTTATTGCTATTAATTTTTCCTCCTGATGCTGCTAAAAATTCATCCATAATTTTTTTGAATATTCTCACAATGATTGTTGAGGCTTCCCCTAATAGAAGGGTGTCATCTACGAAATGGGAATGATTGATTTTCTTCATTCTGTGAGCAATTTTCATTCATGGAAGATGCCCCAATATGCATTATGCTTATAACTTATGGCTGAGGGAGTTGACCATTAAGATGGACATGGATGGAGAGAGAAGATAATCGTGTCAAAGACCTCTGCTTGATATGAAGAAATGTGTGGGTCTGTCATTTATCATTGGTGTGATCTAGTGGGAGCCAATGTAGGCTCATATTCATTCTATAAATGCTTCTAAGAAGCCAAATTTTTTAATAATTCAGAATAGGAAGGAATGCTTGAATCGATCAAAGGCATATTCATGTCTAATTTTATCACCATACCTTTATCCTTGATCATTTTGCTTGAGTGGATTTCTTCTTGCACCATAATTATATTATATGAACATGTGATTTGTTTGTTCTCCATGAAACCTCCATGATTTTCTAAAATGAGCTTATGAAGGAGAGGCTTGATACGATTGTCTATAATTTTTGTCAAGATCTTGTATTTTTTATTGTAGAGGGAGATGGGCCTGAATCTAGAGAAGTTAGAGGGATTAATTTCTTTGGGAATAAGGGCCAAGAATGTTGATTTGGTGGTGCCACCCACTTTTTTTTTCTTCAAGGTATAGTTAAGCATCCTCTTCAAATCAAATTTAGTTGTATCCTAGAAGTGTTTAAAAAACTGAGTAGATAAGCCATTGGGTCTTGGAACTTTTTCCTATTCTAATCCCCAAAGAGAAGGAGATATTTATTCTTCATTGATTTATTTTGTAAGATAATCATTTTCTTGTTTTGTTATGCAATGTGGAATATGATCTATCATTTCCTTCTCACATAATTCTTCTCCCTCAGTGATATTTTGAGTATATAGATGTTCAAAATGTTGAGTTGTAGCCTCCTTTATTTGATCAAAATTTTCAAGCACCTACCCTGATTCTGATTGGATTTTTGTAATAATATTTTTTTGGTTTCTTTGTTGTGCTTGTTTGTGAAAGAAGGAGGTGTTTGAATCTCTTGATTGAAGCCAGAGGCTACAATATTTCAACCTCTAGTGTTATTCTTCTTTCTATAACGTTGAGTGAAGATTTTGAAAGGATTATTTTTCCTTTTTGAGGGCATCTTTCAAAACTTCTTCACTTTCCATTACTTGTTGAATTTATTCTAATTATGATAAGAGGGAAAATATCTCCAAAGAGGGGGGTATGTAAGAAATATTTTCCCATTCTTTAATAGATTATTTCATTAATATCAATTTACTTTCCCAAATAAAATTTAGGGAGCCCATAATAGGGGAGAACCAATCCTTTTGTACAAGGGAGATAACTAAATCAAATTCTAGCCAGAGGGGATTGAAATGAAATGGGATAGGGACAAAGTTTCATGGAAGGGAGAGGGATAGGGTGATCGACTTATGATCAAATAGGTAAAAGGGAAGAATTCATGGGGATATGAAAAGGGGAAGGTGAAGGAGATAAATGTGAACAAGAAAGTGATCTAGACGTGCAACAATAAGACTAGATCAATTATTTCTCTAAGTGAAGTTTCCTTTGATTGGATTTATATTCTGAAGATCCCAATCCAAGATGAGATCTTCCAAATTATCCCTCATGGGATCACGGGCACAACTCACACCTCTTTTATTTGATTGATGAATATGGGTGTTCAGATCACCCGCTAATATGACAGTAATTATGTCTATGGTTTCCTTCACAACAAACAAGGAACCCCAACATTATAGCTTCTCTGAATATGTATTTGGCGCGCGTATGTGCACGCATGCACACACACACACACACACACACACACTAAGAATAGAAAACTTAACAACATATTATTTTTTCCCAAGAACAATAAGAATCCAATGGTTTTCCCAGAAACATACCTCTATTTCCCATTAGCGTGAATCCCATAGAGTCATAATTCATCCAAATGATCCTACTGAGATCTTAGTTATTCCTTCTCCATTTCATATAGATTTTTTCATACTTGAAAGTGTCGTTGATTAATCCACTTTTGTCTCATCGAGGAGGATTATAGAAGGCTTCTCTAAAATTTGATGAGGTCTCTGAGAGCTTTGACCTTTGATTTTTTGTCGAAGCACAGGCAATTCCAAGAGATAAATTACATTTTCTAAGGTTTGCAGGGACCCTCCCATTGGGGACAGGAATATCTGGACCCTTATTTCCTCCTTGTCTTTCCATGTTACTCCGAGATATTTCTATGGAATGTTGTTTCTCCTGGGATTTTTCTTTGTTAGTTGTTTATTCTCTGGCATCTTTGTGTGATATCCTCCCCAATATTCTTCTTGTATCCTACATTTTCTCTCCCCCCGAATTCCTTCTGTGTTGACCCTTTGGGAGGAACTTGTTCCACAAAAACTAGTTGTTCTATTTCTTGCATAAATTCTTGGGTGTCTTTTTGAAAGTTTTCTTCTTCCCCGCCTTCTAAATTTTGAGAATATACTTCCAAGGGTAAACCTCTTGTTGTATTATGGTTTGAATCCAAAATCGTCTCATATTCTTTTACCATAGATGATTCTCCTAAAACAATGTATTGATTCTTTGTGGGTAGCAATGCCTTAACCTTCTTTGAGGCGTCTTTCTTGCTTCCTCCATTATATGCAATTTCCCCTACTATATTATTTTGTGTTGTTGTGGTATTTTTTCTAGGGTTTGAAGATCCTAAGGATTTTCCTTTGTTTTTACTTGTGTTTTCTTTCTTTCTAACCTACGTCCATCCCTCCTCTTGTTCTTCCCTCGAGACATCTTGCTCTTATTTTTTTTGTGGGCGGTTCCGAGCAAAATTCCCATATTCATGACATGATTTGCATTTGAAGGGAAGTTGCTCATAATCCAACTTCTGAAGGTGAGACCAATCATACAAGGAGAGATTCATGGATTAAGGAAAGAATTTTTCTAGATCTACTTCAACACTGATTCTTGCACATGTGAAAATTGATGGTTTTGGCTCCAATTTGTCAATATATTTCCCAAGAGAGTCCCCAATACACTTCAGACCATCATTGCCCAAATAGTGAAAGGGAATATGGGGGAGGTGAACCCACACATGAACTATTGTTGGGATGTCGTATTCTAGGTCGAAATATAGTGTCCACCGGTTCAGATAAATGCCTCTTGACCCAAAAAAGTACGGCCCACTATGAAAAATAAGATATTGATATTGTTTAAGCTCAAAGTAAGAGATATAGAAACCATTACCCCATAAAAAGTGACTCATTCTTCCTTGAATAAGAGATTTCCATTTCCACACAATCCATAGCTCAATATATTGAGGGGAGGGCCATATGTTAGTGAAATTACCAATGATACCCTTAGAGGAATACAAAGACCATTCCTACAAGTCGATACATAGGGAATAGCGATCTCCAGGATCTTATCCAATTTCTTCATGAACCAAGAGTGAGTGGGATGATTAGAGTGGTTTCCCAGGGAACCCAAAAGCTACTTGAACACTTTGATATTTTCTTCGAACTCGGAGGGGGGTTTAGGGTCGTCCCTAGCCATGACAAAAGGTTGTCCATAGAGATAAGAAGGCGACAATCTAGGGTTTCCTCAGGAGAAAATTGTAGAGTGATATTTTTTTCGTTCCAAGGGTTTAACCTTAGAATTATTAAGGTTTTGTTATTGTAAGACATTATTCATACGATAAAATCATTGTTAACCATTTGGTTGTGAGCTATTATCACATCACATTGGGTCATGCAATTATAGTTTGAATCACTGAAGGTTGTTCTACAATCTTATGAAATTCTAGTACATGTTGCATAACTTAACAAAGTCACTTTTTGTTTTTTAATATATTAAACATTTAGTTTCATGTGTGATTATATTGTTATACTTTTATAAGTTCTTATGAAATTATCAAAAGTTAATTGATAGAATCAAATTTTCCAAAGTATAGTGTTGACATCTTTGTGGCATTGTTATTAAATATTAATGGGGTTTATAGTGGTTTCTTGAGTTCCTTTGACATTTTTGTGGTTTCAAAGATTGAAATTTTTGGTTCTTTTACTAGAGAACATAACGAATGGTAAGTCTTTTTCTTGAAATTTTGACATGCACGTGAAAATTGGGTAGATAGATCCTTTTTTGCATGGTATTAAAGTCGAGGTTTATTTTGATCTTGGATGTGTGGAATTTGACTAGAAATTAGAACTATTGTTTCCTCAATTCTAGTGGCTTAGTTACATTTCGAAGTTAATTATTATTGTCGGGTTAAGTTTGTGAATAACACTGAAGTGAGAAAGAATTTAGTTATTTATTGAGTGTTCCTCTTCTTGATGATAAGTTGGATGGGAATTGTTAGATTTTATTTATTTACGGAGAATTAGAGTTACCAATTTTATTTTACTTCTTTACCATTAACTTATTTATCATGTACTGAGCAATAGAAACATAAACAAGAGATAAAATAACACAAGAGATTTATCCTAGAAAAACCCCAAATGGGGGTAAAAACCCAACAACCTTTCTTAGAAAAATTCCATTCACAAAGCAAGTCCAATCATGAACCAATAGATAAACCCTAGCAAAAATTGTAGCTCAAGATACAACTAGAAATACCACCCTATATTCAACAACAACACAATACCAAGATAGTGCACCCTTTCCAAGAGTAGTACACAAGAGAGAAATACCAGAAAGACTGAGCAAGAAGAATCTTTTTCACTGCAGCTGCTGTGTCACCCTTCCTCGGACTTCCACCTTACTTCTATGTAGATGAGAGAGTGTGAGTGAGTGTGTCCAAATTAGCTAAGTCACCTCCTATTTATATCCTTCCTTTCCTCTTCATTGGTCCAACTTCTATTCTAGGCAATTTCCTCATATATTCAATGGTCTCTTACTTCTAGAGTCTTCTTCCTGTATAATAAAGGTCATCTAGGAGGGAAAGTACCTCTCAAAGCTACAAAAACATAAACACTCCCTCTTAACTAGGAAGGTATCTTTCACGATCTCTTCATCTAGTAGTCCACTAACTACTCTGCAATCAACTAGTAGCACATAATTTCCACAATGCCATCAATAGCTCGAATAATCTATCACAGTCTCTGCAATCAAGTAGCACACAACTACTCCCAATGTGAACTGGTAGTCTCCATGGCAATCACCTAGTAGTGCATAGTTACTACAATGGCATCCAATAGAAAACGACTGTGTCGATCCATAGTAGTACACAACTACTATCTAGTGGTACACAACCACTCCAATTAGCACACAACTACTGTCTAGAGACAAACTGTCTCTCTTCTGCAATCAATTGATAGCTACACAAGATACCACCATGCATTCCAACAATATCTATGATTATGAAGAAATCAACTAGTAGCACACAACTACTACCATGTGATCAACCATAATCATAGTCTGCAATCCCAAAGATTATGCAACAATCAACTAGTAGCACACAACTACTGCAATGCCATCAACCATAGTCATGGCCTCTATAACTATGTACCAATCAGCCAGTAGCACACAAATACTACAATTCCATCAGTCATAGTCATAGTCGATGTATCTATAACTATGTAACAATCATCTAGTATCACACGACTACTACAATTCCATCAACCATAGTTACAGTCTCATCTAGTAGCATAAATATACTCCCATAGTTCTCACAATTATGCATGTGATGTTTCTTCTCTCATCAAGTGTGGTAGTGAATTACCCCCCTATTCACCCCACATGACTGATCGAGGGAACCCTTGGCCACAAGGGTTAGCCGATAGGAGGAAAAACAACACACCTCCTTCTCAATGAGGGTGGACATTTTGTATCATGCCAAGCTTGTCTATGAAGAACTCATACTTCACTCTAGACAAAGGCTTGGTGAGAATGTCTGATATCTGCTCATCCTTGGATATGTACTAGAGCTCTATAACTCCTCTTTGCACCATGTCTCAGATGTAATGATATTTGATCTCCATGTTCTTTGAATTTTCATGAAATACAGGGTTCTCTGAAATCCTTACGCAAGTTTGATTGTCACAATGTATCAAATTTGGCTCCAATTCTAGATCAAATATCCCTTCAAGCAACTTTTGAAGCCACACTGCTTCACTACTTTCCACACTAGTTGTGATATACTCTGCCTCTACTATATTGAGTTCCATTGATGTCTGCTTCCTACTCAACCATGAGATCATACATGATCCTATAATTAAGCAACATCTGGAAGTAATCTTCTGATCCACTGCACTCCCTGCCCAATCAGAGTTTGTATATCCCTACAACTTCACATCTTCACCCGAGATATATCTCAATCCATATCCAATTGTACCACATAGGTACATCAACATATGTTTTTCTGCCATCCAATGTACATGTCTAGGTTCAACCATGTACTAAATAAAGGAATTCACTACAAATCATATGTTCGGCCTGGTGTTAACCAATTACATCAAGGATCCAATCAGTCTTATGTAAATCATGGGATCCACCAAATCTGAAGATGAATCACTCAAAATCTTCATATTTATCATCATGGGTGTGGCCATGGAATTCCAGTCTTTCATTATAAATATTTGTAGGATCTCAACAATATATTTTCCTTGGCTAATGAAAATATCATCTGATCTCTGCCACACCTCCAATCCCAAGAAGTAATGCATCATACCTAGATCCTTCATCTTGAACTCTTTAGCGAGCTCCTTCTTTCACCCAACTATGAGCTTCTCATCTTCTGTTAGAAACATGTCATCCACATATAGAACCAAGATCAATAGACATCCATTCTCAATCTTATAGTAAAGGTTGGTATCCACATCACTCTTGGTAAATACCAAGCTCATCAGGCAGTTATCTATCCTAACATAACATGCCCTAGGTGTTTGTTTCAATCCGTACAAATCCTTCTTCAATCTGCAAACATGGGACTCTTTCTCATGGATCCCAAAACCTTGTGGTTGCTAAATGTACACTTCTTACTACATTAAACCATTCAAGAAAGTAGTGTTGACATCCATGTGGTGTAATTTCCATTCCATTGCAGAAACAATAACAATAATCGATTTGATGGAAGTGTACTTTTCTATAGGAGAAAATGTCTCATCATAGTATTCTCCCTCTTTCTAGGAGAATCCTCTAGCCACAAATATTACCTTGTACTTCTCTATGCTATCGTCTATAGAATGCTTGATCTTGTAGATCCATTTGGAAGTCACTATCGACTTCCATTCTAGTCTTGGAACCACCTCCCACACATCATTCTTCATGATGGAATGATACTCCTCCATCATGGCATCCTTTCATTCCTTCTTCTCAGTAGCTTCTTCAAAGGTGGAAGGATATGAATCAATGATGTTGCTCATCATTGCCACATAGATGGAAAACTTATGTGGTCTCTTCCTCTCTCTAAAAGAGCCTTTGGGACCTACATGTCCTTCAGCTTCCTGCAAGGTGTTTCAAAGCCAATACGGTCTCTTTCTATTGACTGGAGCTTCTCTAGGTGGATCTACAAGTCTCTCTAACTCTAACATCTCATATTTAACTTCTCGAATGGGTTTCTCTAGTGTAGAGTCTTCCATTACTACTTCCCTTGGAACCTCCTGCTCCTCTCGATCCTCATCCATGTGAGACTCCCTTGATCTTGTGAAGGCTTCATGTTCATCAAATTTTACATCACAAATGATATCAATCTATCTCTGCCTGGAAATTTATATTTTGTAAGACTTCGAAGTCTCATTGTATCCAACGAATGTGCCCTTCTTTGCTAAAGGTTCCATCTTTATTTTCTTCTCCTTTGGAACATGTATAAATACTAGACAAGCAAAAATCCTCAAGTGACTAATTTTTGGTTTCTTTCCAGTGAACACCTCTTCAGGTGTCTTGTTCCCAATATATTGTGAGGAACTTTATTTTGGACATACACAACTATACTAGAAGCTTTTTCCCATAAGTGCATGGGTAGGCCCTGGTCATGGATCATCACTTTCGTTGCTTCTACAATGGATCTATTCTTTCTTTTTGCAACCCCATTTTGTTGAGCGTTTTATGGAGTTGTTAGCTCCCTCTTAATCCATACTTCTCTGCAAAAGTATTTAAACTTATTTGAGGTGTACTCATCTCCATTATCAGATCTCAAGACTTTAATCTTCCCTTCAGAGATATTTTGAACTAAAGCCTTGAATTCCTGAAACTTGTTGAAGACATCATCTATTTTTTTCAAGAAGTAGATCCATGTTCTTTTGAGAGTAGTCATATGTGAATAAGACATAGTATACAAATTTTCCTAAGGATGGCACTTTCATATGTCTACATACATCAAAGTGTATTATGTCCTAGATACCCTTGGACTTGTTGTCACTTCTAGTAAATCTTCCCTTCGCATTCTTTCGAAGTGAGCAACCTTTGCATATTCCATCATGTTCTACATGAATGTCAGGTAGGTCTGTAACCATGTTTCCCAATATCAGTAGCTCTCTATAGTTTATATGGGAAAGTGTCCGATGCCATAGCTCACTTGAGCTAACATTTTTATGTACAAGGGCTTGTTCTTGGTGCCCCTTCAATTTATATAGTCCTCCCTTTCGAAAACCAATCACGGTAGCTTTATCAATGCTTGAATTCTTGGGCCATAGAAGAAATTGGCCATCCATAAAAGCTACCCTACATCCTTTATCTTCTAAAGCAACGATGGAAAGTAAATTATTCTTTAAGTTGTGTACAAACAAAATATATTTAATTAAAATATGGTTACTTGAGTCACGTTGTAGGGAGGCTTCTCCAATTCCTTTGACTGCATGCTTGGAATCGTCCCAAAGCTCCACTTGAAGGGATGAGCTCTTTTCTGTAAGATTTGAAAGAGAATTTATGGATCCAACCATGTTCTTGGAAACACTCCTATCTATGACCTAAGTGTCAATCCCTTGAGTGATGGTTCCTCTGAGTGCTGAAACAAATACAAATTCTTCATCCTTTGACTTGTGCTCTTCAACTTCTATTGTATGTGCATGGTGCTTCTTCTTCTTTCCATTTTCATGTTTATGAGGACATTGTGAGGCATAGTGTCCCATCTTCTTGTAGGGGTAGCATCGGATATTTGATGCATCCTTGTTATGGCGTGGTTTCTTAGACTTCTTTAGTATGTCTTCTTCTCTTTCCTTTCTCTTCTTCACTTGGGAACCAAGTGCTTGATTTTCATCATTATTAGTCTTCTATGATTTGGATATCAACCTGGATTCCTCTTGGGTGCAGTCTTCCCATAGCTTGTTGAACTTGAGAAATTTGCTTCTGGCATAAATCCCTTGAAAAAATGGATTCCAAGAGGAGGGAAATACATTGAGTGTAGTAGTCACGAGTTCAAC
>ML829715.1:57504-70799 GCA_009831015.1 Picea engelmannii
GCCCTACAACTAGGGAAACTATTGCAACTAATGATGGTTAGGAAATTGCAGTATCATTGAAGATTGCATAAAGAGATGAAGAAATTGAGGAATACAACGCATGGAAAGCCATAGAGGTTAAAAGTAGATGGAAAAGTTTTGACATTTTAAGTTTTCATTGTGTAGTTGATGAAAATCATGAACATGAAGAGTATGTGCATGAGTGAAAGGATCATTGGGAGGATGGACATGAGGATAATGAAGATGAAGAAGATATTTCCATTGTAAAAGTAGGAGAAAATGTGAAGAAATATAGAGTGGATGAGAATCTAGAGGCAAGTGTATTTGGAGTAGAGTATGATGAAGGAGAGGTCCTAGAAGAATATTTGAAGGAAATTAGTAGAGGGATGAAGTTAATTGAGAATTAGGAATACACCTAGGGTTTATAAGATTATAAACTCTAGGATTTGTTTCCTAGAAGGTTTGACCAAGGCTTATGATTCGATAATCCTATGGTTTTGATATTCAAGTCTTCTTTTTCCTTTAGCCTCCAATGAAGGTGTTATATTGACTCCATATGCCCAAGAATTCAAGATGACACTAGTTTTTCTCATTTGCAAGTGATATACAACCCTAGTTTAGCTCTCTCTCTCTCTCTCCCAACCACTTGTGTTAGCCTTATAATTTGAATTTGCATTTTCATTCTCTATCATTCATAGTCTAACGATTTGGATATATTGTTTGGAATAATCTCTAACATAGTCATTTATGCAAAAATTACATTTTTAGCCATCATGGATTGTCATATTACAGTCAATTAATAAAGTTTTATGCTCTTTGTTGATGCAATCATTGGTGGATGGTTTACAAGTCTTTTCATTGTCATTTTCCATATCTTCATTCACTTTATTGTTGATTTAAAGATAATATATTGGTGTTGTTGTAAACTTGTTACATGCTTAAACATTTAGTCTTATCATAGATCTATTATGCGCACTTTGGAGTGACATTGTGGATGATTTTCTTATTTTGGTGGATGTTTCATGAAACTAGGTTTTATTCATGCATAGCGATTTGGTCTAGTAAGTGGTCTGTCTCTCCCAAAAACTCATGTTAGCTCTAGTATTTTCATTTACATATTCATTCTTTAGCATTCTTTAGGATTTTCTTATTTGTTCATGTCCTTCATCGTCAAAGTACTAGATTCTTTTACATGGTAGCACTATTTCTTTTTCATGTCGTCATTGAAAAGTGACCCCTTTCTCCTAAGGAAGAAGGGAAATGGCAAGGTAGTTCTCAAAATTTTGGTTTGTTTCTTGCCAATGTTTCTACTGTAGTTATTCTTTGTGATAATAAGACATGAAACAATGCTTAAAGTGGGAATGAATAGGGAAATTATTTCCAATATATTTTACGAGGACCTTTGACGAGGTGTACTATGAAGGTAACCATGAGATGGTATTATGTACTTATACTCTCTTGAGTATTATAGTTTTGGGTACTTTTGGAACAATGCATGTTACATATTTTTTCTATGTGTGAGAATATGATATCAATTGTTATCAACAAGAGGATGCATTATAGATTCTATATACTAGCTTTTGCGATGGTGCAATTCCTTCTTGTCAAGATAATTTTTATACCTTGATGTTTTCATACCACAAGTTGGGTTATAAGGTTTGTTGGAAGGATGGTGCAATAGTGAATCTAAATTGGTGGTTCAAGGGCATTTGGAAGTCCAAATGTTCTCTTAAATCGAGGATCTTCATGTGGTTGTGGCTTGAGTTCAAAGGAAAGGTTCTTATATGGAATAATCTGTACAACAAGAGTAGGGTTGGCCCTAGTAGGTGATATTTATACAAAGAATCATTTTCTTCCGTTATGTCCTTTCACTATTCAGGTTTGGAACGAGTTTGAGTTCTTCACTGAGTTTAAAGAGGTTTGGAAAGGAAATACAATTGAATATTGTCTCAGGAACTGGTGTGAAAACACTAATGTAAAAAGTTATAAATCATTGATAATCATAATTTCATGTGGTATGTGGCTCTTCAGGAATGCCAATTTATTTCAATAAGATTATTCCATATTTTTAATGTGATTCTTAATTTCTAATATACTCGATATTTTTAAGAAAACATAAAAATCAAAATCTTGCTAGGAAAGTTGTCGTGGAAGAAGTGGAGGCTTATTCGAGAGGACTTCTCAAGGTGATAGACAATTTAGGGCCTAGTGGTGTATGATTTATGAAGGATTCTCATGTTATAAAATATAAATCTAGGTTAGGAGGATACTAATAGTTTTGGAGATCTAATAGCCCTAAAATTAATTTTCTTACTTCTTGTTGAAAAAAGTTTTTAAAAAATAAAAATCTTTGGAGATTATATAGTGGTTATAAATTGGATGAGGGGATTATATGATTTAGATAATTACATGCTAAGGTCTATTTTCCATGGGATTCAAACACTCTCTTCTATACTTAGTTATGTATCCCTTCATCATGTTTACATGGAGCATAACGAAATGGAAGATGGATTTCCCAAGGCTAGATTATTGTTGGATGTCAGTCAATGGCACATATATGAAGACATCGATAGGAAATACTTAAAATTTCATCATACTTCATTTTTCTGATAGTTGTTCACTAATATGTTGTTGATTATTTAGAGGGGTATATTTGGATTGTTTCTGAACTATTTTTGGAGATTCATGTTGGAATTTTTGTTGGGGGTTTTACTAGAGAGCTATGGCTCTTGCAGGAACAATTTGTATTTGGTTTTATTATGTTTATTTTAGCTTGGTATATACGATTATGATCTAAATATTTTAAGACTTGTTAAGTTGTATAATATGTGGGTGTCCCTCCATCAGTCGTGGGCTTGGGAATTGGATACTATAATTTCTTTGAATAGATTCTAACATAAAAATATGGAATTGGAAGCTTCTCATCATAATAGAAAAAGATGGATTTTTTAGCATTATCATCATAATCATCAAAATCAAAATCAAATAAGAAAACATTGCAATTCATAAAACATGTGTTGTGAAATGTGTGTGTGTGTGTGTGTGTGTATTCAAAATTGTCTCAACTGTACATTTTTTACAAAATGGCACATCATGCCCAATATACATAACAACAACAAGTGTCCAAACATGGAAAAGTGATATATGGTGCCCTAGATACGATATGGCACTCATTGGTCACTCATTAACCATTTCAACCCTCACAACTATCAGGTGAATCCTATAAATCTATCTTTGTTCTCTTACTAGAACCAAGACCTCGAGTGGTTTTGCGCCTGGGCATGGTTCGTTTCTCTGGAGTCTAGACAAAGAAACAAAATTCTTATAAAAAAAATTCCACAATGAATTAACAAACTTACAAAATGATGCTTTATAATTAACGCTAAGAAAACTCACCGCAAGTGATATTGACAATCATGAGGGTGTTACCTTCCTTTGCAACCCTAATCTCTTAGCGATGCCACTCTCCAACAATTACAAGGATTTAAGCATGAAATTTAAACAAAAATGCATAAAATCAATTCCATTCATGATACATAAAAATAAATCAACAAATGATCTCATCATGAATAACTTAGGCAATGGTGGAGAGTCGCTAGCAGGTGGAGCACTAGGTTGTCAAATTGGCTCCAAGGCAACATGTGTTATCTCATCCTTAGTGGATGAAAAAATTTTATCTGCAACAGAGACAAATCGTGGGTCACATATGGGTGTAGCCAATGTGGATGTAGTGGATGGAAAAGGTGTTTGGGGTGGGTGTCGTACAAGTGCATCCATTATGGGTGGATGGGGTGGAAAAGGTGGTGGGGGTGGTTAGAATACTAGTGCAACCACTGTGGATAGATGGGGTGAAAAATATGGTGGGGGTGGGTGGAAATAAACCCCCATGGGAGGTAGAAGTGATGGTAAAACTCTTGTGGTGGAAAGAGGAATCCCAAGAGCCGGGGCAGGGTGGCCAACAATTGGAATATCCTTGTAGCTATGGGAAAATGATGGGGGAATTTTGGTAGTGGTGGTGAATGGAAGGGTGGTGGTACAAATGATCTGTTAGTGAATGAAGCAACCTGCATACATATTTATAATATTTTTATTAGTAAAAAAATGTAAAATTCAACCAAAACAATATAAGAAATTTAACATTTAAACAATGTTTATCATTGTAACACCCTCCTCGTTACGACAACAGCTCTGAAAACAGGTGCAATTTTTATTTTTTTTGTTTAAGGTGTCTGCACACATGTAGAAGTAACAAACACACTTGACTCTACGTCGCCACTCGACAATCAACAAGACGCAACCATGATGTTCAGCACAAGAAGACTGAAGGCACACAACGAGTAACTGCAACAATATACGACCATAGGCATAAGGCGCACAACACAAACATTAAGACATACTGGGGGTGCACAGTAAGAACACAAAGGGAAGAATCCATGGTGTTAGGGTTACTATTTCTGCACAGGAAAGCAGGGCATTTAGTCTTATGTCTTCTCGAAAGAAGATTAGACAGGCTCCTAGCCGACTGCTCAGGCAGAAACTAGTAACCCGACCTAGAACAAGATGCAAGAAAGACAAACACAACAAGACGATCCCGACATATCACAGTGACAACAAGCAATAAACGCCCCTAGACATAAGGCGTACAACTAGCAACTGTAAGCAAAAAACGACACCAGGTGTTAAGTACAGTACAGTCACAGATGGAAGAATCCAACAATAGAGTTTACTATTTCTACACAGAAAAGTAGGGCTTTTAGTCTTATGTCTTCTCGAAAGAAGATTAGACAGGATCCTGGCCGACTGCTCAGGCAGAAACTAGTAACCCGACCTAGAACAAGATGCAAGCAAGATGACCAAGCACTGCAAAATCAAGGACAACCACGACTTCTATGGGAGACGCAAGTCAGAAGGATTTCGACATCGACCAACCACTATTGAGACTCAAGACCTTAATCATAGACCAATTATTCCATTTTAACTCCATTAGTAGATTATATACCTGGCCCACCGTAAAAGAATGTAAATTTAAGTAAGTGCAGATTCCCCAATTATAATCTTAGTAGTTCGAGGTACTTGGTTCAAGGACCTTATATCTAAAATCATTAATAACCAAAGATTTAATCGTATTAAGATAAGTATGCAATGCCATTATTTTGATAAAATACCTAACACTAAAATTGCACCTTAATTTATAACGACATATATTACCCTTACATAATTCGATGTTATAATACAAGACATTACTCCTTACACATCGCCATGTCAATAAAATACATTAAGGTGCCCAGGGCCATGACACAATGTTACCATAACCTTGCAAATTAGGAAGTCATCAACATTATATGTTATCTAATCCTAACAGTACTTGTATTTGTTACTAGATCCTTGCCCTTACATAAATGGAATAATATTTTAAAATTGCTTTACCCCCATAAAGTGTAACCACTAACTAGTATCAAGGAGTTCCTTCTTAATTGAATACATGAGTAATACCTTCTTAAATTGAAGATATAAACAATTCCTACTTAATTGAATGTATAAAGCAATTCTTATTATATTGAATACATAATTAAGCAATTGCATGGTGAAAATATTAACATCTATTGGGTTACACACCTGAATAAAGCAATTGCTAACTAACACGAATAACCAAGAATGAAGCAATAACGCAGTTGTATAATAGCATTTTGTTTTCGTAAAAAACAATTCTTTTTATATTGAATACGTAATAAAGCAATTGCATGGTGGAAATAATAATCATAAAAAGAGCTTAACCCATTCCTACCATTCCTAACAGAATGATAAAGGAACAATAATGGTAAAAATTAAAGCCATATAGATGAAGATTAATGGGATACATATCGTCATCGAATTGTGGTGAATTTCATGACGAGGTAAATTGAACTAAATAAAGGATTTCATTTCAAAGCAAAATCATTGCCATTTAAACAATCGAGGAGAAATCATAAGAATTCAATCAGAAGGGAGCCATTTATAATTGCATTTGATAATTGTGTTTTACCCTTGTCAGTTAATTAAAACCGGTGGCATTACATCAACCCACCATACAGATTCCCACTACTGCCCAATAATTGACCCAACGAGATGACAGTAGTAAAAAGGATGACAGAAATGTAAAACCGAAATGACAGAATTTCACAACGAAGACGGCATATTATAACGAATGCCCACCATCGAGATGCCCACTATAAATCAAAGAGAACGCCCACAGTCCCAAAAACGCCACTGTACAATTTTCCCAATAAATACAAAGAAAACCCACGGTAAAGATTGTCCACTGAAAATAAAAGAAACGCCCACTGTATTCAAACGCCCAATACAATAATTGCCCACTATATATAATAAAAATGCCCAATATAAGAATGGCCCACTGCATGTGAAAACGCCCAATAAATACAAACGAAATGTAATGATGCTCATTCTGAATGAGAACACAGACCACGCATGCAGAGGTAAACGCCCAATAAATACAAATGAAATTCCATTTAAAACGCCCAATAAATACAACAGGAAACCCAGGGTAAAGATTGTCCACTGAAAATAAAAAGAAACGCCCATTGTATAAAAACGCCCAATAAATAATTGCCCACAAGGATGAACTCGCCCAGCAGAGAAAACGCCCCACAGCTAGTCAGGAAAACGCCAGAATTTAATTAATTCGCCCTAAAAACCCCATGGTCTAAAGAAGGATTCTAGAACAATAACTATAAAAATTTGCACGTCACCACACAATAACTTAAAATTTGCACAGTCCAGGTGATCCACATAAATTTTTCTACACCGTCAGAAAGTAGAATGGAAAGAGGGTTTTACACAGTCTAGAATTTCAACAAAAATGATTGTATACAGTCCATAGCGCTAAATAAAAATGTATTTACGCAGCCTAGATTTATGACAGTAATTATTTACACAGTCCAAGATGTTGGATATAAAGGATATACGCAGTCCAAAATTATAACAGCAATTATTTTATATAGTCCAGGACGTTGAATAAAAAGGATATAACAACAATATTACAGCAAAGAAACCAATCCGAGCATTCTACTATACCAAATAACGCGCGTACCTTTTTCCTTTCAACTGCCTCGATTGACGTCCGCACCTCGATTGATGTCCCACGCTCCTTGCCGCTCCTGCTTGTTGACCATAGAGAGCTCACAGATACCTCCCAGCCAATCGCTAGGGGTACTCTGCTTCCCCCTTAGCCCCCCGAGCCGCAAAGGGGCCACACAAGATCCAGAGATAAGACTAGCTTCTCAGCTCGCCTCCAAGGCTGAGCTACCACTCCAATACAACTGAGAATTTCCCAACTCCTCACAAGCAATCAGTCAAGCCACAATCCGGCAGCGTAACGTTACGCTAACCGTTCATCCCCTTCTTCCTCCTTTTCCCCTTTTTTATAGAAATTTGAGACCCACCTACTTTCCCTAAATCATTATTAATTTAATTTTTAATGACAATCCTCTAAAAATTCTCTACCGTCCAAGTGTCACTCATCCCCCATGTTTCTCCAAAATTATTTTCTTTAATTTAAATAAAAGACTCATTTCCCTCACCCCCCTAAAGTCGCTCCTAAAATTTCTCCTAGGGTTCCTAGATCCCCTCTCATGCCTTTAATAACTTTCCTAAAATGAAGTTGTTGATTTTTAGTAACTCCTTAACTGCTGATTCCTTTTTGCTTTTTACCTATGTCCCCTACTTTCCATTATTTTAAGTTTCCTTTATTACAAGTTTCCTTATTTATATTAATTGTTCCTTTCCCCTTTTTTTTTAAAACCCAAAAAGATAAATGCACTTAGTAATCTTTTCATTGTATTTCTAAAATCCTAACTTTTATACTCCCACATTTTAATAATTTTAATTCTTCTTTATAATTTAAAAGTCATGGGTTCACTTAATTTATCTACCTCATTACTTTACCCCCCCTTAATTTAAGAAGACTAACTAGCACATAGGAGGGTTTTAGTTTACGCCCTTATGTTTATTTTTGTAGGATCTTTTCTTAGGGATTATAATTTTTTTATCTTTGAGATGTTTTAATTTTAGGTTTAGATTTGAACTGGGCGACAATTCATTAGGGGAGTCGTTTTGAGAATTTCTTAAGGTGTTAAGGTCTTAGGATCATCTAGGTTTCTCATCTTCATCATCAATGCGATGTGCCCTTCAGGATGCACGACGTGCTCCAAGGGTGCCACTCGCCTGTTTGCTTCTGTTGCACGACGTGCCCTTTAGGATGCACCACGTGCTCCAAGGGTGCCACTCGCCAACTTGTGTTTCTTTTGCACGACGTGCCCTTCAGGATGCACCACGTGCTCCAAGGGTGCCACTCGCCGACTTGACTGATTGGTAGACATCTATAACCCCTGGAGTCAACACTCCGCCAGGTGAACTCATGGGAGACTAAGGGCTCTAAGGAATAGGCCCCCGCCTTATTGCGAACCCCTTAGAATCATCGTGAGCGGCTGTCGCAGTCTTCCCTCACGGCATCGTGGATCCTCTCGAACTAGGTAATCGTTAACCTACAGTTCGAGCCATGGCGGGAGTGCTAGTAGGCTGTGGCAGGGATGCTGTCCACACCTCTCCCTCAACCTCTCTGGAAATCATGTGTGGCCCCTTTAATCCATATGTGATTCTGGTCGGCAAGCTATTGTCAGCCTGCATCATCAACCATCGTGTCAGAACGTCAACAACATATCATAAAATCAATATCATATCATCAAAACAAGCAATATCATCGTAAATGAATCAACCCAAATAGCACACTCCCTGACTCAATCCGGAGTCCAAGGGGGTTCCATCGATGCCTCTACATCCTCCAGGTCTGAAACCTTGCAAACTCAATGAAACTGAGTCAGCAACACCTGTCTACATCAAAGTAGTAAAAACATCTTGTCATCTATCTTAACGCATAATAATGAAGGTTAAATGTTTTATCATCATAAAAATCCAGATCACTTGCGAGCAAGTGTCCTCAAAGAATAAGTTTTGTAAGTGCGCCAGAGCGGGATGTTACAATCATGACACATGATACATGTGAAGGGGGTGACTTGTCCATCCCAGGTGGACATGGTTCATCACCATATGGTACTACAACTTGTAGAAACACAACAACATTATATTTGAGGATTCTAGAGAAGAAGAAAACCACTATGGTGAATTTATCAAAGGTGACACATACCTATGTATGTGGTATACCAAATGAGTAGGCCGTCTCTACTAGTACATCAGTGGTGGAAACTAGCATTGATGCATCTACTGGCATCGAGGGTCTGTTATGTGAGTGTAGCAATGGCAAATGTAATATAATAAGATATGGAAAAAGACACATAAAACTATATATATATATATATATATATATATATATATATAATCAATGAAGAACATAGAGGTGATCAAGATAATAACCTCCTCCATGAAACTCTCATGTCTACTAGCCTCCATCAACCCATAACAAATATGCTTGCAAATCGAAATATATGAGGCTCGCATGAATGCCTAATATGTCCATGTGCCATATCCTGGATGCACTCTACTATATGACTTAAAGGTCCATCCCCTCTCCCAATGTCACCTGAAGGTACCTCTTACTGAGATAATGCTACAAAACTTCCATGTTGTACTAGGCTCTGAGTCAAGGATAATATGGATAATTGTGTCTGGGTGATTCCTTCAATAATGGGAGGATGTTGAGCAGGGGGCGAGGTCGTCACCTAGGAGGATGGGTAGAAGAAGGAGATCCAGGAGGGTTGCACAGAACAAGTGAATAGGGTATTAAGTAATCCTAGTTTTTGGGATGAGTAGTGATGAGAGTTGGCATGGAGGTAGTTGTCAGTATGGGTTTTATTTTAGTATACTTGGTGGGAAATGGAAACATCGAAGTTACGAGTGACTAAGACATCTAAAAAGGGAAAACTTATATTACTCTCAGTTTCCATAGTCAATTGGATGTCATTGGAAAGACTGTTGAGGTGTTTGAGAATCAATATTTTTAGGACCATGGGGCCAAATGATGAAGGTGTTGTGTACAAAATGTTTCTAGCATTTTGGTTTGAGGGGTGCACTACTTATCGCTTTATCTTCAAAATGTTCCATAAATAAGTTTTCTATGACAGGAGAAAGAGGGAATCCCATGACAGTTCCCTCAGTTTGTTCATAGATTTGATCATTATAGATTAATAAGGTGGAATCAAGGAAAATTTTGATAATATTAGAGATATCGGGATTAATGTGGTTGGAAATAACATCTATTGCTTATTTGATAGTGTTATAACCCTAAATTTCACCACATATGCATACCTGGCATAAGGCCCTCTTACTTGTTATTTTTTCCAAGCCATCATTGAGTAACTCTTCTTAAAAACACTATTTTTGAAGATGTATGTTCCCTGCACCACTACTTCCTGCATACACACACTTCCTACACCACTACATCGTGCATATGTACGCTAGCTACACCATTACAACCCGCGTTTAATCACAAAATTTACAAAAATTACAAAGTTGCAATGAATTCGTTGAGATTACGGGCTATTGGGTAGTTTCCAAACTGTCCCACCACCTATATCCTGTCACCCAACCAAATAACCATCCTTTTGTCATATAAAAGGAGGTGTTAGGGTCTCATTTCCAAGCCAAGCAAAAGAATACTGAAACTCTACCCGTTTCACATTCCCTCCTTACCAGAACTTCCCATTCTTGCCTTTTTCCTCCATCATAAGCCTATTCCATTCCCTAGAGAGAGTTTGAGAGGAGAAATATATGTGGAAGCGTAGTTGGAGCTTGGTGAAGAGGATCCCAAACAAGTTTCAAGGAGAAGTCATCGATCTCATTGTAAGTAAACATTGTGATATCAATAAAAGGAATACATTTTCTCTCCCGAAATATGATGTCTCAAATCTTTGTGTTTTATTTATTCTTTACTCTAACATCTAACTCATGATTTATATATGAGATGCATGTTTGTAGTTCCATGCTTATCTGTTTGTGAATGCAGGTCAGCCTTGAGAGGAGACTTATAGTCGGTGGAGCAATCGAATGCGAAAGGATCGACATTGGACGCGGAGTTAAAGGTAAAGTTATCAGATCTTTTCACTTTGTATTTCATGCATCAACGTGAGGTATATTTGGGGTAGTTATAAAAAGTAGGAGACTTTTAGATAGTTATATCTATCTACATGTTGAACCCTAGTGTAGTCCATAGGGGGGTTTTCCCGCTATAGCAGACAAGAATTTTGGTAAATAATGAAACAACATCAAACCTTACAAGAATGTCATTGTTTTCTAGTTTAAGGTGGTGAAGGAATTTGATGAAGTATGTGGAGTCTTTGATGAAGGAAGTGGTGTAGACAATGAGTGGTTGGAGGAATTTGGATAAGTAGTTGGTAAGATCATAGGTGGGAGAGTTGATGGTACTAACAATTGGGTGAAGAGTAATTTCTTGTTTGTGGATCTCATGTTGACCATATATTCTAGGAGTAATGTAGTTTTTGGGTTCTAAGAATTTCTTGATATTATCATCTAAGGAAGAGTGTTTGAGGGCATATTTTATGGATTTGGATATTTTGTTTATAGGGCTGTGAGAAAATTTACGGTAAGTGGTTGTGTTAAGGAGGTTTAGAATTTTTGAATGGTAATTAAGTTTGTTCATGATTATGGTAGAATTTCCTTTGTCGGATTTTAGGATAACTATGTCAGGATTACTATTCAGGTTTTTAAGGGATTTGAATTCTTCTTTGGATAAATTAGGTTTTAGAGGCTTAACATGTCTAACGATGTGTGAGAAATATTAGAAAACTTCTTCAGCTTCATGCATAGGGAGGAGGATGGCATTTTCTACATTACATAAGATGTCATAATAGGGTATCTTTTGGAGGGTTATGTCATAGTTTAGGAATTTTTCTAAGAGTTTAAAGGAGGAATTATCAAGAGAGATAGTCAAGAGGTTGACAACCGAAGGAGGGGTGGAGTGAGGAAGGGTAGTGGTAAAGGTTTGGTTTCTAGGTAGGATGTAGTGTGAAAGATTGGAGGGATGRGTGAGTGGAGAAKTTTGGATGATTGAKGAGTGAGAAGTCAGAGAGATGGGTTGATGAGTATCAATAAGTAAAGAGTTGTGAAGTGGAGAAAGGGTTTGGATGTCAAAATATGAGTTAGGTTTTTTAGGGGGTCCGCAAATGGAAATGTTAGGGATCAGATCAGTTTGTGGAGTGTGGGAATGAAGAGTGGGATTGAAGTTGGTATATTTCGGGGATTGTAGGATATATTTGAGTGTGGTGGTGTGATATGGATCAAGAATTGAATGGTAAAATCAATTCCATTCATGATACATAAAAATAAATCAACAAATGATCTCATCATGAATAACTTAGGCAATGGTGGAGAGTCGCTAGCAGGTGGAGCACTAGTTTGTCCAATTGGCTCCAAGGAAACATGTGTTATCTCATCCTTAGTGGATGGAAAAATTTGATCTGCAACAAAGACAAATAATGGGTCGCATATGGGTGTAGCCAATGTGGATGCAGTGGATGGAAAAGGTGTTTGGGGTGGGTGGCGTATAGGTGCATCCATTGTGGGTGGATGGGATGGAAAAGGTGGTGGGGGTGGTTAGAATACTAGTGCAACCACTGTGGATGGATGGGGTGACAAATATGGTGGGGGTGGGTGGAAATAAACCCCCATGGGAGGTAGAAGTGATGGTAAAACTCTTGTGGTGGAAAGAGGAATCCCAAGAGCCGGGGTAGGGTGGCCAACAATTGGAATACCCTTGTAGCTCTGGGAAAATGATGGGGGAATTGTGGTAGTGGTGGTGAATGGAAGGGTGGTGGTACAAATGATCTGTTAGTGAATGAAGCAACCTGCATACATATTTATAATATTTTTATTAGTAAAAAAACATAAAATTCAACCAAAACAATATAAGAAATTTAACATTTAAACAATGTTTATCATGACACATGATACATGTGAAGGGGGTGACTTGTCCATCCCAGGTGGACATGGTTCATCACCATATGGTACTACAACTTGTAGAAACACAACAACATTATATTTGAGGATTCCAGAGAAGAATAAAACCATTGTGGTGAATTTATCAAAGGTGACACATACCTATGTATGCGGTATACCAAATGAGTAGGTCGTCTCTACTACTGCATCAGTGGTGGAAACTAGCATTGATGCATCTACTGACATCCAGGGTATGCTATGTGAGTGTAGCAATTGCAAATGTAATATAATAAGATATGGAAAAAGACACATAAAACTATATATATATATAT
>ML829715.1:70891-81665 GCA_009831015.1 Picea engelmannii
TGTCTACTAGCCTCCATCAGCCCATAAAAAATATGCTTGCAACTCGAAATATATGAGGCTCGCATGAATGACTAATATGTCCATGTGCCATATCCTCGATGCACTCTACTATATGACTTACAGGTCCATCCCCTCTCCCAATGTCACCTGAAGGTACCTCCTACTGAGATAATGCTACAAAAATTCCATTTTGTACTAGCCTCTGAGTCAAGGCTAATATGGATAATTGTGCATGGGTGATTCCTTCAATAATGGGAGGATGTTGAGCAGGGGGGCTAGGTCGTCACCTAGGAGGATGGGTAGAAGAAGGAGATTCAGGAGGGTTGCACAGAACAAGTGAATAGGGTATTAAGGAATCCTAGTTTTTGGGATGGGTGGTGATGAGAGTTGGCATGGAGGTAGTTGTCAGTATGGGTTTTATTTTAGTATACTTGGTGGGAAATGGAAACATCGAAGTTATGAGTGACTAAGACATCTAAAAAGGGAAAACTTATATTACTCTCAGTTTCCATAGTCAATTGGATGTCTTTGGAAAGACTGTTGAGGTGTTTGAGAATCAATATTTTTAGGACCGTGGGGCCAAATGATGAAGGTGTTGCCTACAAAATGTTTCTAGCATTTTGGTTTGAGGGGTGCACTACTTATCACTTTATCTTCAAAATGTTCCATAAATAAGTTTGCTATAACAGGAGAAAGAGGGAATCCCATGGCAGTTCCCTCAGTTTGTTCATAGATTTGATCATTATAGGTAAATAAGGTGGAATCAAGGAAAATTTTGATAATATTAGAGATATCAGGATTAATGTGGTTGGAAATAACATCTATTGCTTATTTGATAGTGTTATAACCCTAAATTTCACCACATATGCATACCTGGCATCAGGCCCTCTTACTTGCTATTTTTTCCAAGCCATCACTGAGTAACTCTTCTTAAAAACACTATTTTTGAAGATGTACGCACCCTACACCACTACTTCCTGCATACACACACTTCCTGCACCACTACAGCTCACGTATGTACGCTAGCTACACCATTACAACCCGCGTTTAACCACAAAATTTGCAAAAATTAAAAAGTTGCAATGAATTCGTTGAGATTACGGGCTATTGTGTAGATTCCCAACGATCCCACCACCTATATCTCGTCACGCAACCAAATATCCATCCTTTTGTCATATAAAAGGAGGTGTTGGGGTCTCATTCCCAAGCCAAGCAAAAGAATAGTGAAACTCTGCCCATTTCACATCCCCTCCTTACTAGAACTTCCCATTCTTGCCTTTTTCCTCCATCATAAGCCTATTCCATTCCCTAGAGAGAGTTTGAGAGGAGAAAGATACATGGAAGTGTAGTTGGAGCTTGGTGAAGAGGATCCCAGACAAGTTTCAAGGAGCAGTCATCGATCTCATTGTAAGTAAACATTGTGATATCAATAAAAGGAATACATTTTCTGTGTTGAAATATGATGTCTCAAATCTTTGTGTTTTATTTATGCTTTACTCTAACATCTAACCCATGATTTATATATGAGATGCATGTTTGTAGTTCCCTGTTTATCTATTTGTAAATGCAGGTCAGCCTTGGGAGGAGACTTGTAGTCGGTGGAGCAATCGAACGTGAAAGGATCGACATTGGACGCAGAGTTAAAGGCAAGGTTATCAGATCTTTTCACTTTGTATTTCATGCATGAATGTGAGGTATATTCAGGGTAGTTATAAAAAGTAGGAGACTTTTAGATGGTTATATCTACCTACATGTTGAACCCTAGGGTAGTCCATAGGGGGGTTTTCCTGCTATAGCAGACAAGAATTTTGGTAAATAATGAAACAACATCAAACCTTACAAGAATGTCATTATTTTCTAGTTTAAGGTGGTGAAGGAATTTGATGAAGTATGTGGAGTCTTTGATGAAGGAAGTGGTGTAGACAATGAGTGGTTTGAGGAATTTGGCTAAGTAGTTGGTAATATCATAGGTGGGAGAGTTGATGGTACTAACAATTGGGTGAAGAATAATTTCTTGTTTGTGGATCTCATGTTGACCATATATTCTAAGAGTAATGTAGTTTTTGGGTTCTAAGAATTTCTTGATATTATCATCTAAGGAAGAGTGTTTGAGGGCATATTTTATGGATTTGGATATTTTGTTTATAAGGCTGTGAGAAAATTTATGGTAAGTGGTTGTGTTAAGGAGGTATAGAATTTTTGAATGGTAGTTAAGTTTACTCATGATTATGGTGGAATTTCCTTTGTCATCTTTTAGGATAACTATGTCAGGATTACTATTCAGGTTTTTAAGGGATTTGAATTCTTCTTTGGATAAATTATGTTTTAGAGGCTTAACATGTCTAACGATGTGTGAGAAATCTTAGAAAACTTATTCAGCTTCATGCATAGGGAGGAGGATGGCATTTTCTACATTACATAAGATGTCATAATAGGGTATCTTTTGGGGGGTTATGTCATAGTTTAGGAATTTTTCTAAGAGTTTAAAGGAGGAATTATCAAGAGAGATAGTCAAGAGGTTGACAACCGAAGGAGGGGTGGAGTGAGGAAGGGTAGTGGTAAAGGTTTGGTTTCTAGGTAGGATGTAGTGTGAAAGATTGGAGGAATGGGTGAGTGGAGAAGTTTGCATGACTGAGGAGTGAGAAGTCAGAGAGATGGGTTGATGAGTATCAATAAGTAAAGAGTTGTGAAGTGGAGAAAGGGTTTGGATGTCAAAATATGAGTTGGGTTTTTCGGGGGGTCCGCAAATGGAAATGTTAGGGATCAGATCAGTTTGTGGAGCATGGGAACGAAGAGTGGGATCAAAGTTGGTATATTTCAGGGATTGTAGGATATATTTGAGTGTGGTGGTGTGATATTGATCAAGCATTGAACTTTAATTTGGTCAATCTTGGTGAGGTGTACATAGAGGAGAATGAGCGTGCATGGGTGGAAGGATGTATGGTTCATATGGTGTGTTAGGTAAATTGGGGTTTTTTTGTGGATGGTAAAGAGTGAATGGAGGTTTCATGGGATTGATATGGGGGACGAAGTGGTGGAGGAGTATACAATTCTATGGATCTAAGGGTAGAAGAAGGAGATTGGGGAGGGTTGCACATAGTTGGAGAGATTGGAGAGTTAGATGCATCAGTTCATACATATGCATCTCTTTGTGATTGGTGACTATAGTCCGGTTCTAGGATCAATGAACAATGAAATCAATTCTTATTTTGTAATGTTCAAGCCTCTCACTTGGTTTTTCTCTAGGCTATTCCTGTAATATTCAAACATCTTATCCCTGTAATCAAACTTATTAGGTAATTTCCCTTTGGAAATTGCAACGGATGATACAATGGTGTCCAAGGAAGTAGCCAATGACAATTGGGTGGGATCTCTAGTACTCTATAAGTATTTGACAATATATCTAAGAAACCTCAACCCTTCATCAATTTTTGTGTTTACATTTCTTGGTTGTGGGTTGGGGTTTGATATGCATTCCTGTGGTTGTGTTGGGTTTTGGTTTTCTCCAGGTTCCATGTTAATTATTGTGCTAAAATTTAATAATGAAATTTATATAAATTAGGTTCATTTTTAAAATTAACTTAAGAAATTACAAAAAAACATGAAATTAAATAGTTTAGGAAATTAAAAAAACATGAAATTGGATGCAAATAAATACTTGAAATACATTGGACACGACACCAAGATCATGTGGACACCTCATCAACAAATCCCAAGTCTTCAATTTGGTCAATCACCTCTAAAATTCACTGCGTGGTCATTGGAATGGGAAAATAGGGGTCGCAGATCCTTTTAAACGAGCCCAATAGGAACACACACACGTTCCTAGAGTGTGTGTGCATTCTTAGGAATGTGTGTGTGTTCTTAGGAACATACACACATTCTTAGGAATGTGTGCATTTTCTTAAGAACATGTGTGCATTCCTGCTGATGAACCAATTTGGCATCTTGGGTGACGATTTGGGGTTTATCGATCCTGTCACATCAGGAACATGTGTGCATTTGTTTTAACCCCGTTGCCACTTTTTTTTTCCATCAACTTCGTGCGAGCACTAGCAAAATATTTATTGGCGAGTGTTGGAGACGCCTTTTTCGACTAGTTTAAATGTAATTCTTAAAATCAAAGGTTGGCATTTAAGTTGTCTTTTACTTCGTGACCTTTACCCACTGAAAATCTCAGTAGTATCGATATGCAAAGTGGCGATGGTTGTTGTAATCCTAAGCCATTTCCATTTAACCATTGAGTGAGCTTTTTCACTTTTATTTACCTCGGGATATCGCGTTTCGAGAGTTACAAGTCACATTGTTTCCAAGCCCCGATGCGCGAAGTCGTGAAACAACATTGAAAGCTTACCCAAGTTAGCGCCGAGAGTAAATTTCCTTAAACCTTAGTTAAGTGTTGTCAGGATTTCGATTCTCGGAATTCACCCTCCATAAAAGTCTTACCGCCATAACTCGGATAGGCGAAATCGTGAGACATTCGCAGGTTACCTGGGTTAGTGTCAGGGGTGAATAGTTTTACCATAGTTAAACTCTGTCAAGATTTCGCGACTCGACATACGCTTTTCCAAGAAACTCTACCTTCGTAGCCTCGAGTCACGATATTAATTAAACACTTAATCCAGATTACGTTTTTGCTTAACTAGATCGCGTCATTGCGATCTCGGGTTTTAATGGCTTGAAAGTTAGAAGTAAAATTTCTCGATACAACGAACACTAAAAAGGGTGATTAACGTTTCAAGAAAACCTAATTTAAAAATATGAGCCAGATTAATCAGTGCATTAATACAAATATTAACATGCTCCATCTACAGTTTAATTTTAAATGTTTTTGCACCAAATTGTGTCACCCGTCAAAATTTATGGAATTTATTTGAAGTGATAGGTAAAGATGTTGTTTTTATGGCAAGATCTTTCTCAAAAAATGATTTGACCATTCTGTTCATAAGGACTCCAGGGTTTTAAATGGTCAGGATATAGAATTATTTCTCTCATTATTTCAAATTTCATTTCTATCTTGAGCAAAGAAGCTTCTCTCGCTAAGCTAATTTATGTATGTATACACATTTTTATTTCCGCATAAAAACCCGCATTCTATTTTCTTCCCTTCGAATGCTAGAAAATTTTGCATCTGTCTACAAATATTTTGACATCTGCTCGCATTCCCAGCCAAAAATATGACTCATTCAATTTTGTGAATGTTTTGTCATGACCGAAATTTCCTACCAATCCACCACTGTGTTTCTCCTTCAACAGATTCTCCCTCATGGAGCATTTCGGAATACACAGTTGATTGCCTCTGAACAAAAATCCTTCCTGGATCATGTATTCTATCCACGGGCTTCTATCTCTGAGAACTGGATTCTCAGCTGCTTCATACGCTTCCTGAAAATCTTGATCATCTGCGTAAATATTCCTGAGATCATCAAAACCTAAAGTGCAGACTCTGAACTCCTGCAACAGAAAACACTTCCTGCTCAAAGCATCAACAACTTCGTTAGTAGTACCAAAAATATGTTTAATAACAAATGTGAAATTATGTGTATACTCAACCCATTTTACATGTTTTTGATTCAACTTCTCCTGTTGAGTCACAAACTGCAGTGCATGATTGTCACTGTACAATACAAATTCTTTGGGTATCAAGTAATGCCTCCATTTCTTCAATGCCTGTATGATAGCATAAAACTCCTTATCATACGTGGAGTATTTCAATTTCACTTCATTCAGCTTCTCGCTGAAATATGCTATCGGCCTGTCTTCTTGACTCAAGACTGCCTCGACTGCAAATCCGCTTGCATCGCATTTCACCTGAAATGTTTTCTGGAAATACGGCAACACCAAAACCGGTTGTTCCGTGATTTTCCTTTTCAACAGATTGAAACTCTTTTCAGCTTCTTCTGTCCAGTGAAAAGGCTTATGCTGCTTCTTCACTGTATCCATCATCGATGCGCTAATTCCATTGAAATTCCTGATGAATTTTCGGTAGAAACTAGCCAAACCATGAAAAATTCTCACCTCAAATACATTCCTCGGTGATGGCCAATTATTGATCACTTCCACCTTATCTGGATCCATCCTCAACTCATTTTCCGAAATAACAAATCCCAAATAAATGAGTTATGTCTTCATGAATGAGGACTTCTTCATATTAATCAACAGCTTCTCCTGCTGTAGTTTTTGCATCACTATAGCCAAATGCTTCAAGTGCTCTGCCACTGATTTACTATAAACCAGTATGTCATCCAAGTATACGATGACAAATTTCCCGATGAACTCCCTCAAGACTTCGTTCATCAACCTCATAAAGGTACTTGGCACATTTTTTAATCCAAACAACATAAAAAGCCATTCATACAAACCCTCGGTTGTTTTGAATGTTGTCTTCCATTCATCGCCTTCTCTCATGCGAATCTGGTGATATCTTCTTTTCAAATCAATCTTTGAAAAGTACCTTGCTCCGCTCAAGCAATCCATCAGATCATCCATTCATGGCAATGGAAACATGTACCTGATGGTTATATTATTGATTGCCCTAAAGTCGGTACACATCCTCCAGCCTCCGTCTTTCTTCGGACTGAGTACTGTTGGAACAACACACGGACTCAAGCTTTCCCTGACTAACCCTTTGTCCAACAACTACTGGACTTTCCTTTTAACCTCCTCATTATCCTGCGGTGTCAATCTGTACGCAGATTTATTTGGAAAACTGGCTCCTGGTATGAGATCAATATGATGACTCACACTCCTAACCGGTGGCAACGAACGAGGTAGTTCGTTCACTATAATGTCAGCGAACTCTTCCAGCAGTTCCTGAACTTCATCCGGTAAATCATCCACTCTTGTACTAGTCAGAACAATATGTGGCTTCCTGACAACAAAGAATTGTGGATCCTCCTTCTTCTTAACCTCGGTAAGAAGTTCCTTTCCACTCATGAGAAGTATTGTGTTGCTTACTTCCGGCTTCACCTCCTTATACTTTATCGGAAGCAACATGTGTGTCCTCCCATTTTTCTCTAGGGTGTATGTGTTCATTCTCCCATCATGAATCACATTTCTGTCATATTTCCATGGTCTACCCAACAATAGATGACAAACATCCATGGGAATAACATCACATAAGATCTTATCATTATATCCACCTATCTTGAATTCAACCAAGCATTCTTTAGTAACAGTTACCTAGTGTCCTTTCTGTAGCCACGAAACTCTGTATGGGCTTGGATGATCAGTCATCTCCATCTCCAGCTTCTCTACCATCTTCGTAGATACGAGATTATCCGTGCTACCACTATCTACAATGACCTTGCATACCCGGTCCTTGGTCTTGAAAGCAGTGCTAAAGAGTGTGGTCCTTTGGACTGAACTTTCCACCTCCTTCTCGGGTGTCAAAAGGAATTTTTGTATCGTGAACGATCTTCCTCCTTCAGCGTCTTCGACCTCAACATCCCGCATCTGTGCTTCGGTGATGTGAGCTTCTCCAATGTCCTTCTTTTTCTCTGGACACTCATAAGACTTGTGCCCATTCTTTCCGCATGTGAAGCATGTGATTACTCCACCTCTTCCTCTTCCTCTAGTACGAGGAAAAGTGTTGTTGTCAGCATAATCTCCTCTCTGTTCATTATGCTGCCCTCTCTGTTAAACATATGGCCACAACTGTGAGGTTCCACCTCTCTCTGCACGAGTTTGAGGTTTCTTCCATTCCTCCTTGGGCTTCTGGTATTTGTCCTGGGAAACTGCTTTGTCTCTGGGCTGACTTCTACCTCGGCCCCTATGAATCTGTTTTTGGCTCAGCTTGTCTTCAGCTTTTAGAGCCATCTGATAAGAATCTTCCACCGTTCGGATGGTTACCATTCTCATCTCATCATGGATATCATATCTCAGGCCATTCATGTATCTGGAAACTTTTTCATCATCGCTCTCCCGATGACCTGCCCTGATGTTCAGTCGATAGAATTCCTTAGTGTATTCTTTCACTTTCATCAGCTTCTATCTCAGGTTCTGCATTCTCCTGAACAGAGTAATTTGATAATCCTTGGGGATGAATTTCTCCTTCATCTTCGTGATCATCCTGTCCCAGCTCTTGATATTCCGCTTTCCCTTGCAGCGCCTGTCAGCTTGTAGTTCATCCCACCACAATGCTGCATGTCCTTTTAAGCGTGTAACAACATGCTTGACTTTCTTTTCCTCTTCGACATCTTTGTAGTCGAAGTAAGTATCCAGAGCTCTAATCCAATCTAGTATCTCCTCTACATCCATGTTTCCCTCATAAATTGGAATGTCCATGTTCACTCTTGCACCCATCCTGGCAATAGCTTTGATCAAACGCTCGTTTGATGCATCTTCGGCTGTAACTTCCTCCTCTCGTTCAACCTCTATTTCACTATCGGAATCACTCAGATCCCCTGCACTAGATGTGCGTCTTTGCGTTGTCTCCATGTCCTCGAGTCTCGCTCGGAGGTCTCTCATCTGTCTCTCTATGGTTGGATCAGTTATCTGCCTGCCTCTTCTTCTCTGCACTTCCCTATCCTATGGATCAGGTGACTGCCTATCTCTCCTTGGTGGCATGGAGAAATATCCTCTTCTCTGCTACAGAAAGAAAAGAACAATCTGTCTTAGCTCTGATACCACTTGATGTTGTGTATCAGAGTACTCCTTACCTCTTATGCCTTCCTCGCCTGAAATATACAAACAATAATCTGAAGCTCTGATACCAAACTGACGCAGTGTCGCACCCGTAGGTATGCCTGCTCACAGGATCTTCTCTTTCCTCGACCCGAAGAACACTAACCAGTCCTTCTATTTCCCTATCGGGAAATCTGCACCCACAGATCTCTTTGCATGACTCCTCCTCTCTTTACTTATCGGGGGATCATACTTCACAACCTTGCGAGGTCAGTGATCGAGCGTAGGACTCTCGAATCTCCGAGACCCGATATGAGTCAACGCGGACCCTTCCATTCCTTTGTCGGGACTTTCTCTATCGGGATCTCGACACTCGCAGTGTCGAGCAACTCGGTTCTCCGACTCTTGAGTCCCGATATGCCAAAACTCCGATGAGCTCACGGCTTTGACTTTTGAACGGTCCCGTCACCTTGTCGGGATTTCAGACTTCACAGGATTGCGAATCCTGATGTCCAATGTTTCGAGACTTTACTTTTACCGAACCCCGATACAGTGTGCTACCTGTCCACCACCAACTCCTGTGGCCCCACACTGTACTTGTAGTCATCGGGATATCGCGTATCGCGATTTCGCGACTCCCATTACCAATCTTCGATTACTTTCTTACGAAATCCCGATAGGCGATTTCGCGAATAATCCAACACCCCTAGTTGGCTTGGATCAATGGCTCTGCCCCTTTTGAGCTTTAAACACTATGGGAATATCTGCAGTATCCCCCTGCACCCCCGTGAGATCCAACGGCTCACGGTGATTCACTGATTTTCCTTGGAAGATATCAACCATCCGTTCTTCCTTATGCAATCCACGAAATGACTAAGTGTTCTTCCACAGAACTTATCCACCTGCGTGCAAACTTGCGACGCTTCTTGCCAACCGTCTGTTGGCAGCCAATTCACATTTTTCATCGTCTCATAATCTGCCTACACCAATGTTTCACAAACATTGATTTTTCGTCGCAATTTTCAAATGAACGACGCTTTTATTCTTTGCGCATTTTTGCACGCCTATCTTCGTTTTGTTTTCACGACTGTAAGCGTGAAAACTTAGTTCTTCAAAGTCACATTAGAATCATTGTTTGAACCGTTGTCATCCTTCTGATTGATATGCCCTTTGCGCTTACATCTCACTTATCATTACCTAGCTGGCAAATCTTTCGATCTGTACTCATTACTCATGCTTCGATTTATTATGTGGCTTGGTTTCATTGAGTTTGCAATACATTTGGATTTGTATTCATTTAACCTTTGGTTTCATAAGATACATGGGTGTTATGATTAAAAATTGTATATATATCTTTGTAATTTGATGCCTATGTTTATGTTTTCATAACTATTGATGTTTTGATTATATGAAAACCCATTTGTACATTGGTTAAATTATGAATATGAGCTTTTACGAATACATCGGTGCATGGTTGATTATTGAATGATTTATGGCTTAAAACTATGGTGTAATATTGATTATGCGCGTTGGTTTATAACTCACCATTGGTTTCATTGGTTGGCTAATTCACATAATGGTCGAACTATTTAATGATGGGTTGAATAGCCATGAAATTGGCGGTGGTACTATTGGCAATAACTCTTATGCATGGCAGAAGTAAGCTCTATCTCCTTACCAGGATTACCTCTGTTGATTTTTGGGAAAACCTCTAAACCTACTCTGTTCAAACCCTTGTCCCTTAGCCCATCTCTCGGTGTGTTATCTCCTAGCTCCCAAAGGGCGAATTAAACTCCCAAGGTGTTCAGAGTTGGTGTTGGTTTCATTTTGCCAGAGAAAACTGCCCCGAATTTGCTCCCAGAGTCACGTTTTTGCGTGAGCGATTCTGGGCAAATGGTGTTGAATCGGATCGAACGGTTGAAAACCCAGAACCTTTTTTAGCCCCTTTACTCTCATCATGGGCGGTTTCCTCAGAAATTTAGTGGATACAGAGATCTAGCTCTCGCTTTCCAGGTCAATTTTTCAGTGGCTGGAACATGCGTTTTGAGTCTGTGAGCATTTGCCAGAATGCTTATCATTTCTCCATACCTGTGCTTCAAATCCCTTCTGCCTGTTCAACCTTGTGCTTCAACTTCTTGTTGAAACCCTT
>ML829715.1:85648-96506 GCA_009831015.1 Picea engelmannii
TGATTTCTCACTAGTTTTGTTTTTAATAAATGCAGTCATGAACGCAAGTGGGCGCACCACGAGAACCATAATACGACTATTGTCAGGGAAGTCCTCTTGACCCTCTTTCTCTTTACTTCTAGTTGAACGTTTATTTTCAAAAATGCAATATTGTCATGAAAATCTTAAATGGAAAGTAAAGAGATAAATGAATCTGAATCAACTCTAACCCAAGATACCATGAGTAGGACTGCTTTCCCATCATCCAGGATTTTCCTACTTTCTTTCAGTTTCCCAGGGGATTGTCGCATGAGGTTTTTAGATGCACCTTCTGTGTATATTTGTTTTTTGTTTTCTTGTTTGGATTTCTTCGTTTTCCAATTTTATTTTTTTTCTTCGCTGGTGTGTTTGGATTTCTCCCTTATGCTTACCAGTTTTTGCTTTTGGAAACACACTTACCTGTGCACTGAGCCATTCAGACAAAGACGATAGACAAATTTCTTCGCTGAAATAACTTTTGAAAGTTTGTACAAACATCAATGATATGTTGCTGAACTTATATCTGTGTTGGAAAATTTTGGTGTCTGAAAGAAGTTTACTGATTTCAATCTCTGAGTGAAGTTTGTCATGATTATATTTATCTTTTTACGCTATCCCTTTTCCGTAAAGGAATGACTCAAAAGGATGTCTCCCTGTCATAGCAAGTTGTTTTAGAAATAAAACATGCCTGGTGCTGGATAAAGGACAGTATCAAAATTTTTTTATGAGGTCTAAAAATACGATAAAACAACAAGATTTTTCAGCGTCACCCCGCTCAGCTATCCTCAAAAGAAAAGAAAAATAAAAATATTAATAAGAGTTGTGGGAAGTGTTTGTAAACCCGTCGGGATACTGAACAGGTCCGCTGGCATCGGGTAAATGCAAGCATGGCGCCAAGACAACTTTGTCGGGGTACTGAACAGGCCTGCTGGCAGTGAAGCAATGTCGGGTAAATGAAAATCTGTAAAATTATAAGAAACCTCTTTTAAAAGTCCTTTATTCTAATCTAGAACTTCTTGACATGATACAGTCGTTCGAGTGGTTTAAATGGTAACCCTGTCGAGGCTATGGACGCTTGCTAGCAGCAGTGGCCATGCCAACAGTATTGAATATTTTATCATAAAAATCATGACTTGCTGATCTTAAGACTGTTATTGGTTTGCGTCTTTTAAAACATTGCTGGAAAAGATAGTAAATGATGATGTTTGCACGATTTTCTGGTTGTTGTTTTTGAGTTGAAATTTTTCTCTGTTGTCCTAATCTGAATTCATTTCTTTTGATAGAGATAACTTCTTCTACCAGTGTGTCGCCATTGTTGGCAGCCAATATACATTTTTCATCATCTCATAAGCTGCCTACACCAATGTTTCACAAACATTGATTTTTCGTCGCAATTTTCAAATGAACGACGCTTTTATTCTTTGCACCTTTTTGCACGCCTATATTCGTTTTGTTTTCACCACTGTAAGCGTGAAAACTTAGTTCTTCAAAGTCACATTAGAATCATTGTTTGAACCGTTGTCATCCTTCTGATTGATATTCCCTTTGCGCTTACATCTCACTTATCATTACCTAGCTGGAAAATCTTTCGATCTGTACTCATTACTCATGCTTCGATTTATTATGTGGCTTGGTTTCATTGAGTTTGCAATACATTTGGATTTGTATTCATTTAACCTTTGGTTTCATAAGATACATGGGTGTTATGATTAAAACTTTTATATATATCTTTGTAATTTGATGCCTATGTTTATGTTTTCATAACTATTGATGTTTTGATTATATGAAAACCCATTTGTACATTGGTTAAATTATGAATATGAGTTGTTACGAATACATCGGTGCATGGTTGATTATTGAATGATTTACGGCTTAAAACTATGGTGTAATATTGATTATGCGCGTTGGTTTATAACTCACCATTGGTTTCATTGGTCGGCTAATTCACATAATGGTCGAACTATTCTATGATGGGTTGAATAGCCATGAAATTGGTGGTGGTACTATTGGCAATAACTCTTATGCATGGCAGAAGTAAGCTCTATCTCCTTACCAAGATTACCTCTGTTGATTTTTGGGAAAACCTCTAAACCTACTCTGTTCAAACCCTTGTCCCTTAGCCCAGCTCTTGGTGTGTTATCTCCTAGCTCCCGAAGGGCGAATTAAACTCCCAAGGTGTTCAGAGTTGGTGTTGGTTTCATTTTACCAGAGAAAACTGCCCCAAATTTGCTCCCAGAGTCACGTTTTTGCGTGAGCGATTCTGGGCAAATGGTGTTGAATCGGATCGAACGGTTGAAAACCCAGAACCTTTTTTAGCCCCTTTACCCTCAATGAGAGCAGTTTCCTCAGCAATTGAGTGGATATAGAGATCTAGCTCTCGATTTCCAGGTCAATTTTTCAGTGGCTGGAACATGCGTTTTGAGTCTGTGAGCATTTGCCAGAATGTTTATCATTTCTCCAGACCTGTGCTTCAAATCCCTTCTGCCTGTTCAACCTTGTGCTTCAACATCTTGTTGAAACCCTTGATCAATCTACAGATTCATCAAGTAGTCTTTCAGAAGAAGCATTTTCTTTCTACCCTGGTATGTATCTCAACATCATTTCTAGTTTTGTGAGTCACTAGGATTGATATAATAGTTTCGTTTTGATAAAAATAGAAAGCTTTTCGATTTGATTTTTTAATAGATTTTTACTAGATTGTAATGGTTAGTGGTGTGGATTTGATTTGATTTATTTTTCCAAAATAGATACTCTGCTGTCAAGTGAAGTCATTTGCATCTATTCCAGGCACAAGTTGTTTCTCATACTGCAATTTTAAACGCAACCACATTTCAATTCGATTTGGTTATGATGTATATGCTTTGATTGGTAACAAGTGGTTTTCGAACAACTTGAATACAGTTTGTATTGTTATTAAAATGATTCTATACAAATTCACCCAAAACATGAATGGATTCAATTCATAACAGTCACGCTAAAACTCAGCCTGTTAATTCGTTTTAGTTTGTTGTTAGAACGACTATGTTTTTGGTTGGATTGGCAATGAATATTCAGTTACGAATTTGATTTGAAAAACAAAATTGACTGTATTAGATTCACGATTTATTCCTATAATTAAACTTGGTTGTGATTCGTTTTGATTATTTGCCCAGTTTACAATTCTAATCTCTGTTGATTCTATTATGATCCTGTCTGTTGACTGTGCAAGTAAGCAATCACGAATTTGGTTGAGTTGAAGCTGTTGCATATGATTTCTTTATACATAATCATAACAGTATTTCCATATATGAATTCAATTGAACAATATGAATCTGTTGATATGATTTGCTATCAATTTCGTTTTAATATGGAACAGTCCTGTTGTGGTTTGACCATGTTTTATGGTGACTAAAAACAGAGCATTCTTTACTCTGTTTCAATTGCATTTATTTTGATATGATTTGATTTAAGTGATAGTTTCACTTGAATTATTAGTAATTCATTTTGGGGATTATTAAAAGTTGATTCGATTTGATTTTATTTGATTGAGATTTGATCCTGTTGGCTATTCTTGACTAGCTACAGAATCAGATGATTCTGTAGCTAAGTCTGAGAAGTCAATTTTTTATTGTTTTCTTAATAAAATATCCTTCTAATTTGATCTTTGTGTTCTATTGCAGGCAAATTTGAATTGGCAATAGATATGATGAGCAGTTAGGGGATGTTTTACAGATTCTACTTGCATTTTATTTGCTTAGTTTAGAAGATTTTGGGGATTTTTCCCAGATTATGTATTTTATTTTGATATTATCCACAAGGAAGTTTTACCTTGTGAAGAGACTTATAAATACTCATGATTTTTGTAATAATGATCATCCTCAGTTGTGGGAGAACAAGGATATGGAATTATGTTACAGACTGGAGCAGAATTGATGTTTTGTCATAGCTTTTGCTTTTCAATATATCAACATTTTGTTTCAAGTTTTGTATATCATTTTGTTTATGGTTTATGATTACTTTAGCTATCTAAATCAAATTCAAATGATATAATCTTTATCACTTTTATTCATATATTGTTGCTTCCAAATAGATTAAAGACATAACAGTTATTAATTCATTTTGTGAATGATAGCTTTGTCTTCTTCATAGATTGAATTGTTACATATAAGTTTTCTGCATAATAGGGTTCCCTTATTGCAGAGATTTATCATCAGAAGATTGTTATGATTTTCTTCTATGTCTTGTTTGTCCTGTAAAACACTTCAAGAAGCAGCACAACCTATCATTTACAAAAATCTTAAGGACTAAACGGTGTGAATTTCTTCCTCCGACCAGCTTAAGAAGTTATCATATACAGGGCAGACTTGGAGCGTTTCCAGGTCAATTAGTTTGTTGTTTATTGTTTTTATTAAGTAGTTTAATTTAGATTCAATTTTAATTAGATTTATATTAGACTGTTTAATTTCAGTAAAATATATTATATTGTTTAATTTCAGTAATGTTTATTTCCTTTTCATAAAATATAAAAAATCAAAAAGAGATTCTTGGCTGTCTTAGGGCAGAGAACACATGAGTTTTACAGGTTTTAATCAAATCTGTAGGTTGTTCATAGTGTACATTTGTGAATAAGAAATATTGCAGCTGATAATTAGGTAGTTGATTTGAGTTATTATAATAGTAATTAGTAGATTGTATAGAATAATTAGTATTTAGTGTATTAGTTCCTTTCTTTGTTTTATTAGTTTCTAGTTTCCTCTATTTTAGTTAGTTTCTTGTATTTAGTTATAGTTTAGTTTGTTTTATACACCTTTAGTTAGATTTCTTAGCTCAGATCATTTCTCTCTTTGGTTTTCATAGAAGACCTTAGAGCGGCCAACGGAGCCGTTAAACTCGTCAGGGTGGTCCATTCCAAACGGCTTGGGTTATTTAGACAACCCTGGACTGGTTCCACTCTCCCAGTTGACGGACGGTCAATTTCGCCCGTCAACACCTTCAAGGCACAAATTTTCTACGTTGTCCTTCAACAAATTCGAAGGTCCTATCCCTCCTGAGCTTTTCCCCACGACCTCAAGTCCTTCAAGAAAACTCTTGCACACACTCCTTGCGGCAAACCTTCAACAACATCAAAGTGTTGAAGTCACTTGACTCTGCGCACACCTACAGCAATAGTCTATCAAATGCTTCACTCGGGTTCGCAACCCTGAGACTTTTACCCGGCCTGCGCACTCCTTGCACGGCTCCTGTTCCCAACTGCACTTCTGGATGAATGAGAACAAAAACTATCTCTATCTGAACCCTCTGTCAACGCACTCCTTGCGGACACTTCAACTGCACTCCTTGCAGGAATTCTCTGGATCAAATAGATAAACAATTGAAAATGAATCCATCTCCCTCTCAGACTTCAATTCATACATGAAATCACATACACAACATATAAAATCAAATGTATAACAGGAAGCAAACAGTCATGAGCCTATCATTCAACACCAATACATAGAGAACAACACAAACCATGAATTTGAATCAAAGCTTTCTATTAATTCAAATGTTTGTACATGGGTGTTTTTACACAACTCTCTGCTTCTTCTTTCTCCAAATGCTTATGAATAATGTTACAATGCACAATGAGGGTGTCTATATCCCGTTTCCCTCTTTCTCTCTACAACTGTCTAGTCTATAATTAAATTCTATCTACTTTACATTAACTATTTTAAATGCCATCTACCTACTAAGGATGAGAGCTATCTGCTCAAGGTCCATTTACAATATACAAGTGCGCCTCATCTTAATGGCTCATTTAAGATTTGCAGAACAATTCCAAAGTGTTTTCAAAATTTGTGTTGGCTTGTCCAGCTGTCCTCCGCTTCTGCGTTGGCTCGCTTGATGTGTTGGTGATGCTCCTACATTAGATAGCATCGCGTCCAACTTGAGCAGAATGGATGACTAGTACGTAGAGGCAGAATTTTCCTATATCAGGGTTTTCGGTGCTTCTGTTCCTCCATATGCTCTACCATTATTTATACCAAATAGGCTGGTTTATCGCGAAATCGCTAGGAAACCCGTGATTGGTGGCATAAGCAAAGAGCTTAAAGAATTTTCGAAAAAGGTATGGCCACCCTTCCCCATTCATTTGAATACCTATTCTTTATTAGATTTCAGACACACAAAGGCCAAGGCAATAGCCTTAGAAGATATTAAACTCGTCCACATTGAGTTCAAGAAACACGACCCACACAGGGTCGTGAGTAATCACATGGCTAATTGTGGCCTTAAGAGATATGAACATGAGAATTCACCTCATGATGATATTTTCTGAGGCATGAGATCCTATGTAGAGGCCTTGAGTCAGATACAAGCCCTGTCGCCCGAAGAGATGGCCGATTTTTTCAAATTCCAGGAACACCGGTGGAGCTTCCTTCCCCCAGTCCTATAGGGTAAGAACCTGATGACCACAGATATACAACAAACAAAGGCCAAAGGCTCCAAAGATTCAACACCTGACCAAGAAGAACACCAGGAAAAGAATAAGAAAATTGGGGGCCCAAAACAGGAATCCGAGACCCCCAACCCTACAAGCAAGTCAACCTCGATTGTTACTCTGGGGAAATCATCCAAGCAGATCGGTAGTCCCATTGTTTTTGTTAATCCCCTACAATACACAAAGGGGGTCCCAGATTCTGGTTGGATTTTTAGCGAAGAACTATCGTCCATAACTGTGGAAGAATTGACTTCGAACGAATTTTTCATCGATAAGAAGAGCAAGGCCATTGTGAAGAAAGAGATTTATCAAGAAGCAGGCAAGGTAGCCAAGAAATTTAAAATCTTAACCGATAGAAAATATATGAACAAACAATAATTTGTAACTCAAATAGCAGGGACATTGGGGGCTTTTGCTACAACCAACCAATATTCTGTCGAATCCGTAAGGGATCGGTTGAAGTGGAAAAACCACTTAATCAAAACTTTGGAGGCTAAACTGGCTACAGCAGAGGCAGGTGCTAGAGATCAGGTGAATGCAGGTATAGAGCAAGCTAGAGCAGCTGATCAAAAAGAAATCGAACAACTCAAGTCCGATCTCGAACAAACACTGCAGATGGGCCAGACTAGCAAATCACAGATAAGCCAGCAAGAGGAGTTAATAGTGCAATTACAAGCCAAATTAAACTTTGCCGAAATCCATATGATAGATATCGAGATATTCCAATCCCAAGCCATAGAAATCCGAAAAAGAGTGTCGGCAGCTCAGCAAGGTTTACTTTCTAAAGTGGAAACTATTCAAAATCACTGCCAACTCATTGATCAAGTATTGGAAAACATCTCCTTCAGAGAAAAAGAAGTTGGGGCGGCTCGGGTCATTTTCCAAGAGGGTTTTATAGCCATGACAAAAAATAAAGCGGGCAGTAGTTCCAGGCTCTCCATTCCAGAGAAGACCCAAGGTAACATCTTGCTGAAGGCAGACAATGAGGTAAAGAGGTAAGAAAATCTTGTGAAGAAACTTTCAGCTTCATAGATAGGAGGTTGTTGAATCTCGATAATGAAAACAACACTGAGGCACTGGGCCAGATTAATATAGCCATGCACCTGCTCAATATAAAGGAGAGTGAGGAAAGAGAATTGGCTGAAATATCACAGATAACCCAGACGGATATAATCCAAGTAGATAAATGGCTAATAAAACCAAGTGTACATTTATGTTCTATCAGTGTCGAAGATCAACAAGTAGAAGGGAAGTTGCCACAATTAGTGAAGGATTATTACACTTTTGAGGCAAATAATCAAACAGAACCTTCCAGGTTGATAGCCCAGTTGATGGAGAAGTGCGTCACTTGCACCGGGCATACGAAGGGGTAGGTTTCCGGTATCAAAAAATGACAAGTGTCTGCCTGTTATATTTTCAGAACTAAAAGAGAAAATAAAGGAAGGCATTCCAGTTGCCTGAAAGAAGGACAAAGACAAAGAATTGAAATGTTTAATCTCTTTTTTTTGTAACCGAAAATACTCCTGGAACAATTGAACTTCCAACATGTAGAAGTTTGTATAAATATGAAATTAGAAGAAAGAAAAAAGGTTGGACCTTTTTGGTTGATTGTAATAGAGACTCTCTCTTTTCAAGAATTAATACAAAGCAATCCGAAGATTCTTGATTCCGTCAAGACTGTGTTATGAGTTTGTTTCCTATGTGATTTCATATTCAATTTCATTTCACATATATATGTCTGATGAATGTTCATTGCAATTTATTAAAACCTCTACTGTGGTGATCAATTTTTAATTGTCTATATTGTTTACAACTTTTCCTCTGTATCGGCTATTAGCAGGTACAAGACCTGTAAGATTTTTAGATTTTTATATTTTACGCATCATCAGATTTGTTCTTATCTTTTTATTCCTTTGTTTACAGGGTGAGATTCTCCCTTGATAGGAGCCTCGCGTTATAGACAACTTAATGTTTTTCTCACATTTCACACACCATTTATTTAAAATATAACTCAGTTACGGGAAAAGGCCTTTGGTGTGCATTTTATCTTTAATATTGGATTCAAAGTTCTCTTTTATAAGATCAAATTGATATATCATCAAAAACCTCGAACTCTCCTTTAATTTCATTGTTCCTCTATGACTGTCCCAGTTGTAAGACAACCCAATATTGAACCCGGTTTGTCAGAACAAACCCATATTGCTCTGAACCTCTTTGATACCATACTCAAAACAACCACTACCTGAATAGAACTTGAATGTTCATGGGCCGCTATTGAACGAGATATAAACATTCAGGAACAGTTGGAAGCAAGACAATGAGAACCTGGAAATCAGCCCTAGATTCCTTTCCCGAAGGTTGACTCTTCACCCTTTTTATCCTTTACTCACTTTAGGATGCCTAGACACTCTACTTTCTAAGCCTTAAGTACAGACTCTGGAACAACATCTTTCTGGCACTGTTGCCGGGGACCGAAGTTACGAAACGTTTTCCCTAGCAAGAACGACAATTTTACAAGTTTCACCCTTTGATAGTGAACAAAGAGTGAACACCTTCTGAAGGCTTTTATTATCTTTCACTTGGCGACTCCACGCTTAAATAAGCTGGCATCCAGTCGAAGGAATACTAGACAAAACTCAGAGGGTAAACAGATCGCACCGGTTTTCGATCCCAAAAAAATACTGAAAATTAGAAGTTCCCTTAAGCCAACTACTGCAGTCTACCAGCTTAAGTGCCCACAACTAAATACCAAGAGTTATTTTGAATCTTCAACTTCGTACAATCCTCTCCCTGAAACCATCAATCCAACTTTAACCCTCTCTGAGGTCAAAAGTGAAATTCATCCAACAACCTCTGGCGTACACAAAGGTAAAAACCCCACAGTGAATTTATCAGAGATCGATATCCCGCCGACTCTTTAGTTAGATTTCATGACCTCACCAAGTCTCGAAGAGTATACCATATACTAAGATTCCACACCCACGGGTTCCCCTGATTACATCTCTTGCAAGTCTGAGGAGCCAAGTCATCACATCTATTTTCACCCGTCTTTGGTTTTCTCATCTCTTGAACAAAATAGAAATTCGCTTTTACTCTTCCAGATCCCTCTATATAACACACATGTTTCCTATCAGGTAGTATTGATGGCGACCATCGGAGGAGGAGGTGGAGGGGTTTTAGGAGGGGGAGGTGGAGTGGCTCTAGGAGGAGAAGCGGGGGGCCAAGGACCTCTCCCACCTCCCAGCATTTTCACTAAAGTAGCTACTAGGTATGCACCTTTGGTCCTGCCCATCCCTCTCCATGACCTTCCTGAAAATTATATAAAAAACTTACCTAAATTTATAGGGGAAGGGGACTTACCCGCAGCTGAACATATAAACTTCTTTGATCAGTTCGCTGACATCCTAGGTCTCAAACACGAAGACGTCTATTCGAGGTTGTTTGTTCAGAATTTCGAAGGACAGGTACGAACCTGGTTTCAAATCCTACCTACAGAATCAATATTATCCTATGATGCCTTAGACGATGCCTTTCTCAGACAATGGGGCGAGAGGAAAGATAACTTGTATTATTTGACAGAGTTTGTCTCTTTAAAGAAAAAAACTTCAGAAACAATTATGGAATTCATTCAAATATTTAACAAGTTATATAATAAGATCCCGGTCGAAGTTAAACCATCCCAACCCGCAGCCAAAGTAACCTTTGTGAGATCCTTCGAACCTGATTTCGCACTTCTTTTGAGAGAAAGGAGCCTTGATTAAGGTTGGATGTCATTGATTTCAACCCTTGAAGAAAGCCCCATAGCACAAAGGTTTGGGTAATGGACTCAATATCGTTTGATGTAAATATGACTCATTATTGTTTTTTCATGGTTGATAAGAAGTAAATATGGATGAACTCCAAAGTGGCCCCCTTATGGTGAAAGCCCTCACGGGAAGATGCTTTGTGGAGTAAGAGAACCCATGCTTAATTGTGGAATAATGAGATGAAGGAAAGTGAATTTGTCAGGGAAAATATACTAGATGGATAGTTCTTGTCATGTCATTTTCGGTGGTATGTGGAACGACACATAATTCCTCACGGTTAGAAAGTTATGGCAATGAAAAGTTGGAGACCCCAGGTTTGGGTAATGGACCCAAGTTTGTTTGATGGGTAACGGTATGAGTTATGATATATTTTTAGATAATAATATTATATATGGATAGTGCATGTCATTCCATTTCTAGTGGTATGTATAATGTCACATAACTCCTCACGGTTTGAGAGTTATGGCCTTACGAAGTTGGAGGACCCTCATATGTCATCTAGAAGCTCCAAAAGGTCAAAGTAGTCAAAGAGGTTTAAGAGATTTTAAAAGGTAAATAATAAAGTGAAGTGATGAGT
>ML829715.1:102581-112951 GCA_009831015.1 Picea engelmannii
TGGTCCCCTTATGGTGAAAGCCCTCACGGGAAGACACTTTGTGGAGTAAGAGAACCCATGCTTAATTGTGGAATAATGAGATGAAGGAAAGTGAATTTGTCAAGGAAAATATCCTAGATGGATAGTGCTTGTCATGTCATTTTTGGTGGTATGTAAAACGACACATAATTCTTCACGGTTAGAAATTTATGGCCATGAAAAGTTGGAGACCCTAGGTTTGGGTAATGGACCCAAGTTTGTTTGATGGGTAACGGTATGAGTTATGATATATTTTCAGATAATACTATTATATATGGATAGTACATGTCATTCCATTTCTTGTGGTATGTATAACGTCGCATAAATCCTCACGGTTTGAGAGTTATGGCCTTACGAAGTTGGAGGACCCTCATATGTCATCTAGAAGCCCCAAAAGGTCAAAGTAGTCAAAGAGGTTTAAGATATTTTAAAAGGTAAATAATAAAGTGAAGTGATGAGTGTATTATAATTCAATTTGAATACAAAATAAATTATTTCAACAATAAATTTAATGGAGAAATTAGAAGTGGACCCAACCCTAAAATAAGGAAAGTGGGCCAAGTGACCTAGAAGATGTTTTTAAGGAAGCTACTTGGAGAGTATAAATAAGAGGCAAGGCTCTCTAATTTGAATAAAACTTGAGCATATTGAATATATATAGGTGTCTGAGGTAAACCAATTATATCTAAGCCGAAATTCTAAGGAAATTGAAGAAAAGAAGGCCGAAATGCAAGGAAGGATAAATTCTTTTGATGGTGCTTTCTAAGGTATGTAATTTATAGGTCATCTCACCATTTTTTCTATAACATTTTTTCTATAATGATTCAGATATTGAAATTGATATGAAATTTAGAAAACATATCCAAGTATCTGTGGTAAAAAAATCAGCTTGTGGGTCGTTGTATTTTGGGAGTTACACTCCATGGAAAATAGGGTTTGTGGCCAGTCCTAAAACTAGTCAAAATCAGGTGTTTCCGGTAAAAACATCATAACTTATTCATAACAGATCCAAATTCAGTGAGACAAAATGTGTTAGTTAGGGTACGGTCTATAGTATGGTTTGTAATAGTTTCCGATCAATTCATCAAATATGTTGAGTGGGGAACTCTCTACAAGGTCGCTCTCTAGAATAAGCCAGAATTCAGCAAGGTATGCCATTTTTGCTATAACTCCTTTTATGAGAGGTTTCAAGTAGTGGAACTTGGAGGATTTTCATAAAACACATTTAAAAACATTTTGTATCAGGTTCAGAGATTTATACATTACAGGTTCAAAGTTATGATTACTTCAAGTTAGGGTTGTTGACTAATCCAAAACTAGGCATGTGAGACTAAAGAAAAGTTTGATGAAAATGCTAGTTTCTTGCTTTTAAAGTTAAGGAAGGTTTGTAGAAATGTGATAATATACACCATGTCTATTACAGAGCTACAAATCATATTTGGATGATGAAATTGATGAGGGCTTTTGGTTGTGGTACATGTTGAGTACATGGTTGAGACAAGTAGTTGATGAGTTGGCGCACATACATGAGGTGTATAGTTGATGATGTTGGTACATATTGATGAGTCATAGTTGATGAGTAGTTGAATCATGATTAGTACATACTTTGTACATGGTTGATGCACTTGTTTATGGTATAGGTTGATTACAGGTTGGTGCATGGTTGATGCACTTGTTTATGGTACAGATTGATTACAGGTTGGTGCATGGTTGATGCACTTGTTTATGGTACAGGTTGATTACAGGTTTGTGCATGGTCGATGCACTTATTTATGGTATAGGTTGATTACATGTTGAGGTACAGGTTGATGCATGGTTGATTCATGGTTCATATTTATTGGTATAGGTTTATAGTGGTATATCTCACAGTGATAGTGTGACAGTGGTTCCATCATTCTACTTCTACTTCAGGGTGGCAGGACAGGGCAAGGACAGGTGGTTGTAGCCACCTTCCGGTTGTAGCTGGAGAACATTGGGTGTTGTAGCCTCCTTCTGGTTGTAGCCAGAGAATTGGGGAGTTGGAGCTTCCCTCAGGTTGTAGCCTGAGAAACTAGGGGGTTGGGGACTCCTTCCAATTGCAGCTAGAAAACAAAGGAAGTTGGTTCTTCCAATGAATGTAATTCTTCAAGACATATGAGAAAAAACATTCTGTGGTTTTCTCCCGATTTGGGTTTCCACGTAAAACACTGGTGTATTGCGTATGTGTATGATTTTTCATTTGTTCATTGCTTATTTACTCTGCAGTTATTGGATGATAATGCTTCATTAATATAACACTTGGATTATATGGTTAAAAGGGATTAAATTTCTCTATTACTGATTCACCCCCCCTCTCAGTAATCAAACAAGGAGGGGGGCTACCCTAACCCGAATGCAACATGATGTTGTAGAAATCGAATCTAATATGATGGCTTCTGGCAAGTTGAAAACCAAACTAGAAATGGGAAACTGAGAAAACAAACGTTTTAGGGAACAAGCGGGACCCTTAGGGTCAAATAGATCCACAAACGACAAAATGAATGATATGGCTAGGATAATTAAGGAGTTATCAAATAAAATTTCTAGAATGGAGCTAGATCAATCCAAAGCCGATCCTTTCGTTAAGAGGGAATTCAGAAGAAACCCTAATCCTCAAAATCAACAAAGGTAGGTTAAAAATGAAGACCAAAAAATTCAAAGCCCTTTAAAAAATGAAAATTTTATAGGAGGAAATGACCTGCAAGATTTTGAGGATCTAGAAGAAGATGTGACAAATATGGGTGATGATTGCACTCAACCTTTTTTAACCAAATAAGATTATGAGAAGTCCTTAAACACACAACAACCGTGAAATAAAGATGAGGATATAAACAACACTGATGTTTTTGGCTATTAAGAAATAACTGATTCTATAATGGCTGAGGTCCAACCAAGATATAACCTGAGGTCTAAAAACAAGCCTGTGTTGACTCCTCAACCCAAGAAAATTATCCCTAGAGGTGAAGTATATGAGCCCTCCCCAAAAGATACCAAGGCATCTAATAGAAAAATGAAAGGGGCAGACTCGCTAAATCCCAAAGAAAAGGAGGTTGGGACCCAAACAAAGGAAACCAAGATAGCAGTAGCACATATACCGGTGGATAAACTCACAGGTGATAAATCAGCACAAACAAGTAAATTAGAAAAGAAGGAGTCTGGGGTTTCGACCAAAGAAACAGACAAAGGTAGTGGAGGGTTCAACCTCGAAAATCTGATAAATAAGATAAAAATACCAATCCCTCTGGTGGAATTAGAAAAGAATCCTGTATATCGAAAGCAGATGACCAAAGCGATAGGTTTTTTGGAGCTGGAAACTCACTCTGACTTGATAAACTTGGAAGATGATAAACCCAATATCACTTTTGGTCCACATTTCGAGGGTGCTAGAGACACAGTCGCTCCCTTCTATATCACCTTAAATGTGCATGATCGACTGCTGCATAACTACATGCTAGACTCTGGGGCCTCACATAATGTGATGTCCAAAACTATTATGGACAGACTAGGCCTCGAGATCACCAGTCCTCATGGGGATCTCTACTCTTTCGATTCAAGAAGAGTTAAGTGCATGGGTATGATAAAATATTTAGTAGTCACTCTTGCAAAGGTCCCGGTGTGTTATCTTCTCAAATAAATTGGTGGAAATATTTCTTTTGAGGTGATAGGTTGTGGTCCAAAATTTATTTCTAAAGTTTTGTAGGTAGGTTAGAGAGTCTATTTTCTGTAAATAAGCTCAGAAAGAACTTTTGATTTGGTTTGGTCAAGTAAAATACAAAATCTCAGGTTTCGGTGGTTTAGGCGAGCCTGAAATGCACTCATCAACCACTGAAAGCATTCGTTCCTGGTAGTTAAGAGGGAAAAGAAAAAGCACGGTTAACTACAGAAAAGATTTCAATGGGAAAAATGAAAAGCCCGTGCTTTCGCATGATCCAGTTGTCAATTGGCGCAATGATGAAAACATAACTGCCAAAAGCCCATGAAGGTGGTAAGGTATGCATGTTATGTTGTATCTATCCAAAGATTGATATCCTGTTGTCCTTTCAATTGCATTTGTCTTTTCAAAATTAAGACTCGGAAAAGATACATAAATTCATGTGTGTTTCCTGACTAACAGAAATGATTAGTCATGTAGCCCCTCACCATTTCCAGTCACGATTACACAAATCCATTATGACCCCGATTAACCTTTGATTTGATCTCCATTCATTATCAATTCAAATTCGGGAGTTATTGAGACAGTCTTGAGCCTGTGATTTCATCAAGCAAACGCATATCCATAGATCATAATCCCATTTCTTGTGGTGATCGCTGAGCGCAGCTAGAGTTCAGCAAAACACTATCAAGCCAATTTTCATTCCAATCAATCCAGGTCGAGTCATCAGGTAGTTAAAAACTCATATTGTTTCAATTTAAATGTATATCTCACTGAAACTCAAGATTTTCGGCATGTTTTCAGTTAGTATGTTGCCTAAAATAGGTTAATGATTGAGCTTTGTGATCTGAACTCTGTGTCACCCTGTCCCGTTTTCTTTCTATGAGTCATACTCTCTGTCATCCTAAATCATAGAGTCTTTGTCTCCCTAGCACGAAGTTTTTCCTTAATTGTAGGTATAGTCATCATTTGATAATGCTGAAAGCAGGGCCAGTTCTAAGGGCTGAATTCGATGGAGTTTGGTACCTTGAGGTGCACTCTGAGGTGGTCGAGTTCTTCAAGCAGACTGGAGTCTATACGTATTGTGAAAAACTGGCAGATTTTCATCAACAGGTGTCCGATACTTTTGCTAGCTCGTATGATGGAAGAACAACAACAGTGGGAAATGAGTAGTTTGTGGTTGATGAGGTAGCCATAGCTGAGTTCATAGGTCTTCCTAGAACAGGTGATTGTTGGTTCAAATCAACGATACCTTCAAACATTGAATTTAGGTCTTACCTACAGCCTCTGCACAAAGATCTTACATGGAAAAAAGACATACCAATGTCTTATTTGGAACCTAAATGGCAATCTCTCCTGAAGGAAATCTTTGTCTATATCACCTGTGAAGGTAGATACAACATAGTCATGTTCTACCACTTCAAACTTTTAAATCATTTCACAAGGAGATCTCCCATAAATTTACCATTTTACTTGCACAAAGCCCTCATGAAAATGGCTAGGAAGGTCAATGCCAAGCCCACTAAGGTGGAAAGTAGATTGTCTCATCAAGGACTCATTACTCTCATTGTCAAAGAGTCATTGAAGAAAAGGCAAGTAGATTGGAACTATTTCCTCTTCTGGAATGAATTCCAGACTGATTGGCAACATCAAGAGAAGGGTAAAAAGGTTGCCACTAAGAAGACTATTACTCCTAAAATCAATCATAGAAAATGGAAGGGTATCTCACCACCAAGAGGTCCAATAGAATCATCCTCTATTAAAAAGAAAAGAATCAAAATAAAGTTACAGTTTGAGGGTGAGCAATCCAAGGACCCTGCTGAAGGAAGTAACCCTTTAAACCTACCCTATAGTGATTCAGAGCCAGAACGGGAGTTAGCAGAGACACAAGCTAATGTACAGGTTGGAAAAGCTACAGATGATTGTTCCAACTTACCCTCACCAACTCCTCCAGAGGCACACAGTCCACCATTGGCAAAAGCCTCTTCAAGTAAGCCTAAAGCAACTAGGGCACGGAAAATTAATAAACTCCTGCAACAAGTCTATGAAATGGAAGTCTTGGAAAGAGTTATTAAAAAGGAAAATACAGAATTGACTAAAAGAAATGCAGAGATTTTCAAAATAAACCAAACCCTCAAAGAAAAGGATGACAAGATCAGAGATAGGAACAGGGTGTTGATAAGGGAGAACATGAAGCTATACAGGCAACTTAGAATTCTAAGGCTAAAATTAAAAGATTCTCAATCGCCAACACATGAGAAAACATGTTTGGAGACTCTAGCTAACTTATCTAAAACCATGGTAGATACACCAGAGCCCTCCACGCAGCAAGTTGAAGTTCACAGATCTACACAAACAAGAGTTGCATCGTCCAAAAGACCTTGAACATTCAACAAAGAATCAAGGTAATCATTGTTGCAAATTTTGAAGTTTTCTCAAAGCTGAAGTTTCGGTGGTTTAGGCGAACAGGACGACTGTTCATTAACCACCGAAAATAGAGCTTTCGGTAGTTAATCCACTCAGGAGTCTTCTAGGTTAACTACCGAAAGCCTGTCACTGCCAGAATGACCGAATTTTTGCCCAGATCAAGATTTTTTGAGTTGGAATGGTTTGAAACCTCTTCAAATGGACATTTGTTGAATTGTCAAGTCATATCCAATAGCTATTTTTGATGGGTAAGGGAACAAAGAGGTGTTTCAATCATTTTTGGTACCTTTTACAAAGGCACAAAATCAAGATTTTTACCCACCTCAACAAATTCGAATTTGTATCTCTTAGAAGAGTCATCACTAAGCCTTGGAAGGTTATTCTTCACTGCACCATGACTCTACAAGATATGAAGACCATGAAATGTGGGATTGACCTCATTTTGAGGATCATTCCATATCTTTTGCAAATTTAATTTTGACTTTCTATCTTTAGCATATTTGATCCATGCTTTTAGGATCTCAAAACTACATTGTAAATCTATAAAGCTAAAGGTAGAAGAGGAACTAAAGGTTCGATTTTGGAGACATTTTTCATAGTATGTACTCAAACTTCTCATTCTCATATTAAGTAATACAAGCTTCTTTTGCCATAACTTGTTCAGATTTCATCTTCTTATCTATTATGTACTTGCACCTGGATATTATATCCATGTTGTTATGCTTGTTTATGCCCGATAACTGTCATCTTATCATTACATTCATAAGTTAAACTTTGCAAGTATTCCTGTGATTATTGTAATTGGCCATTCATATATGCTTTATATGTGATTCTACTGATATAATAATTATTTCTCCATACATCTCTTTATTTGTAAACTCTTTGAACATTTGTGGCTGAAAGCCTTGTCCATGTAAATGTGTTCATGCATGTTTTGAGTGATAAATGATTCAGTCATTGGACTTGATCCAAACCCACACTTATTATTGAGAAAAGAGTTACCAAAAGATTAAGTTACCAGGCATCTCTAACTTATAGCATAGGAGAGTTTCCTGGAGTGATAACAAATTGGCGTCATTGCCGGGGAGAGGAGATTGAAGCTCAGCTTCCTTGGGAGACGACATAGATCCAACTTTGATGATAGAGAAAGCCTGGACATCATTTGGGTTGTAACCATCTATCTGACGACTCCATTGAAATGAAGTGGCTTCGAAAAGAGCTCACACCAGGGAAAACCAAGAAGTCCCACTGGCAGCACCAGTTCCTGGCCCTAAGAAGATCATCAGTAAGGGAAAATCTTTACAAAGACAGGCTTCCGGATCTGTAAAGACATCAAATCCAGGTATTCAAACCGACACTTCTTCTTTCATATCTAAAAGGAATCTAGTTGAATACACTGCTGCTGAAACTCATAGTTCTCAGGAGATTGAAAGTTTATTTGAAATATTGAAGGTAGAGGAACCTTCACTTTCCTCTAATATTACTGATTCTATTTTTTAGCATGATATTTCATCCAATTGCAAAGAGGTAATTACAGGGTCCCCTCAACAAAAAGAAACCTTTTCTTCATCTTCTTTGAGTTCCTCACCCACCAAGCCTTCAGACGGTGTTTTCTACACTCATACTAATCTACCTATTCTTGAATATATTTTACATGATCTATCCTCTAAGGAAGAAGAAAGCTTAGCCTTGTTGCTCGGTCAGTTTTACAAAGCCTCCTATTTTTCACCCATCTCTAAAAATTTTTCTCAAAGTGAAGTGAGACAACCATTTTATTTAAATTCAGCCATCCCGTCTCAACCTTCATCTCCTGAAAATTCTTCTTCTGTATCAACCCCCAAGACTGCCATGGCTATCCCTTTAACCAACATGGAATAGATTTTATCAAATAGGTATGCTCCACTCATCTTGACCAATCCCTTATCTGCCATGCCAAACGGAGATTATCAGAAATATATGCCAAAGTTTATCGGAGCTTTGTATGCTTATGCTGAAAATATTAATATTTTCGAAGAAGATGTGTGGACCAGAGTTTTTGTGTAGATTTTGGATGGTCAAGCCCGGAAGTGGTTCAAAGAGATACCGGAAAATTCGGTCATAGGTATTGAACAACTAGATGAGGTATTCTTAAAACATCAGGGAGAAAGAAGAGATCTACTATATTACATTTCTGAGTTCAGAAACTTAAGGAGAGAAGATGAAGAGTCGATCTCAGACTTCATCAAAAGGTTTAATAGAATGTTTTGCAAGATCCCTGTAGATATCAAACCAAGTGATGCATCGACAAAGATCACATTCTCTACTGCTTTTGATCCATATTTTTGTCTAATCCTGGGAGAAAGAAGATCAACCACGCTTTCTCTAATGCAAGATGTTGCCCTCAAAGTTGAATCAAACATTATGGCGTCTTAGAAGCTCAAAGGAAAGGTTGAGAGAAAGAAGTCTTCTATTGAGCCCCCTTCTTCTTCTAATAGTAAAATGGAGAAGATGGCCAAGATGTTGGACAACTTGACATCTTAAATGTCAAAATTGAATATCCAGAATCAACAACCAGCAAGGACAAAAGAGCCAAATGCTTTTGTCCCAAGAAATCTGAATGCTTTCCCTTACAGAAGGAACAATCAACAAGTCTAGATCCTTCAGAGAGACAAGAATGCAGCTGATGATCAGAGAATCAGTCCCCCTTTACAAAATGCAATGTTAGAAGAAGAACAACGGCCATCTCATGATGAAGTTGAAGAAGCAGATGAGATAAAAAAATTTGGTGACAAAAATGATTCCTCCTTTTTGACAAAAGTAGATTATGAAGAAGCCCTGATGGACTAGCAAATTCATGAGGAAAGTATTGAAGAATCTATCTACCTGATGGATGATCAGAAAGGTTATAATTTAAGATCCAAAAATGCTACCCCTAAACCATTGCTCGTTGCTCCTGTGAAGAATAAAGAAGTTTCTAACAAGCAGTCTGTTGCTCCTGTAAAATAGACCTTTGCTCCTACAAAACAACAGTAGAAGCAATCACATCCCCTAGCCAAGGAGCAAGTCATTCTCAAAGCTCCTTCCAACGAGGTAAAATCTTCTGATAAATCAACTTTCTCTTTTAATTTCGAATCAGAAATTCAAAAAGTAAAGATACCTATGCCATTAACCGAACTCATGAAGAATGATATCTTTAAGTCTGCATGGTAATGGATGTCATGGTTGCTAATATCCCACCCAAGTTGGGAATCCTCTTGTCTCGTCCTTGGAGAAAAAGGTTAGGAGGTACCTTGCAAATGGATCTTTTGTATGCTACGATCCCGGTGTTTGGAGGAGAGCTAAAAAGACTTTAACGAGAGAATCAACTTGCCTACATCATCAACGATGCAAAAAATTCTATAAATAATCCTATTTATGTTGTGGATACAGACTTTGGCTCGTGCATTCTTCAAATAGATAATTCTCAATCAACTCCTATGCGGCTTGTGAAGCCCGTTGAACAACAAACTGATGATAAGAGCATTTCAGTTTGGACCATGTATTTTGATGGAGCCAGTACCAAAGATTCGGCAGGTGCAGGTGTATTTTTGATTTATCCTTCAAAGGAGACTATACATTTGTCTTTTAAGCTCAATTTAAAAACTACTAACAACATAGAAGAGTATGAGGCCTTGCTGTTGGGATTAAATTAAGCTAAGGAGACGGGGATAAAAGGTTTAAAGGTGTTCGGAGATGCGGATCTCATCATACAACAAGTAAACAATACCTTCCAAGCAAAGCATGCTAGATTGAAAGCCTACAGGGATGAGGTGTGGAAAATTAGAGATTCTTTTTCCATTTTTGAGATTTCTTATATACCCAGGGATATGAATCATCTGGCAAATTCCCTTGCTGTTTCAGCCAGCATGTTTATTCCTCCCATGCCCCCCAAGCTCAGTTATGAAATCCAAGTCAAATATAGGCCATCTTTGCCTGACAATCTTAAATACTGGAAATTTTTGGAGGATGATGATGAACTTAATAGATTTCTTCAGGTGGTAGATGAGTTTTCTGATATGCACGTTGACCAACAGAATCTAAATGTAGAGGAATCCCATAAGACTAAGATAAAACAAAAATTGGGTCAGCATGATATTGTTCATCTACCTAACAATTATATACCTCGAGGTTTGGTACCTCTTGAAAAGTTGTTTGATCACAATGATGTCCCCTACAAGCCATACAAAAAGGAGAAAGATCCAGTTGTTCATGAGCACAAAATAGGGAGCAAAATCCA